>CAUYLG010065734.1:0-118864 GCA_963573385.1 Cacajao melanocephalus
TCAGGCTGCATATGAATTAGCAAATCAATGAAGCCAAAAGATTGTAAGGTTGGACGTCCAGCAAATGGACAATGACATAGTGCTGCCTCAGTTTCCCCTTTAGCCATGTAAACCTATAAAAGGGGAGAGAAGCTGCAGCTCAGGGAGCTCGGTGAATGAGGCTGTAGCCCCCGCAGCTCCAGGCTGAATAAAAAGCCACTTCCTTCCCCTGTTCAGTGTTCGAGAGGTTTGCTCCCTGTTCCTCCTGCTTCAATGCCTGTAATCCCATCACTCTGGGAGGCCAAGATGGGCAGATCACTTGAGGTCAGGAATTTGAGACCAGCCTGGCCAACATGGTGAAACTCCCTATCTACTAAAAATACACAAATTAGCTGGGTGTGTGGCAGGCACCTGTAATTCCAGCTACACAGGAGGCTGAGGCAGGAGAATTATTTGAACCCAGGAGACGGAGGCTGCAGTGAGCCGAGATCATGCCATTGCACTCCAGGCTGGGTGACAGAGTGAGACTCTGTCTCAGAAAAAGAAAAATTAGGAACTTCGGTGCTTCAAAGGGTACCATGAAGGAGGCTAAAAGAGAGCCCACAGAATAGGAGAAAATAGTTGCCAATCATGTATCTGATCAGGGACTTACATCAGAATATACAAAGAATCCTTGTAACTTAAGAGTAAAAAGAACCCAATTAAACATGGCAAAGATTCTGAATAGAAATGTCTCCAAGGAAGATATTCAGATGGTCAGTAAGCACATGAAAAGAAGCTCAATACCATCAGTCATCAGGGAACTGCAAACAAAAACCACAGTGAGATGCCACTTCATACCCACTGGGATAGCAGCCAGTGTGGGTGAGGATGTGGAGAAGCTGGAACCCTCACGTCCGGCTGGTGGGAAGGGAGAACGGCACAGCTGCTGTGGAAAATCGTCTGGCAGCTTCTCAAACAGTTACACAGAGTTGCCATATGAACCAGCAGCTCCACTCCTAGGTAAGTACCCAAGAGAAATGAAAACATGTCCACACCAAAACTCGCACATGAGCGTCAGTGGTACTTTTTTCATAATAGCCAAAAGGTGGAAACTACCCAAGTCTCCAGTGATGAACACATGGATAAAGAAAGTGTGGCACATCCATCCAGTGGAATGACTCACCATGAAGAGCAACAAGGCACAGTATGGCTGAGCCATGAAACCATGCCGAGTCCAGATGCCAGCACATACAGCAAGGTTCCATGCACAGGAAACATCATCCAGAACAGGGATGTTAGAGAGACAGAAAATAGATTAGTGGTTGTTTAGGGTTGGGGGCAGGGTAGAGAGGAGGGGGATTGGTAGTGAAAGAGTATGAGGTTTCTTTCTGAGGTGGTGAAAATGTTCTAAAATTGGCCGAGCGTGGTGGCTCACGCCTTTAATCCTAGCACTTTGGGAGACCGAGGCGGGTGGATTACTTGAGGTCAGGAGTTTGCGACCAGCCTGGCCAACATGGTGAAACCTGTCTCTAATAAAAATACAGAAAATAGCCGGGTGTGGTGGCATGCATCTGTAGTCCCAGCTACTTGGGAGGCTGAGGCAGAAGAATTGCTTGAACCCTGGGGGCAGAGGTTGCAGTGAGCCAAGATCGCATCACTTCACTCCAGCCTGGGCAACAGAGCGAAACTCCTTCTCAAAAAAAAAAAAGATAATGTTCTAAAGTTGACTGTGGATGTGGCTGCACAACTGTGGGAATGTAACTAAACACATTGAATTGTCCACTTTAAATGGGTGAATTGTAAGGAGTGTGAATTATATTTCAATAAAGCTACTTAAAGTAAGGAAAAGAAACTGCCAAGCTGTGTACTAGAGCGGCCGGCTTACCTTTCCACTCTGCAGTTTCTGTGCAGCCTTGCCAGCTTTTGGCACTATTGCTACTTGTAATTTTAGCCATTCTGATTGCATTGTGATGATGTCTCATTGCAGCCTTAGTATGCATTTCCTTAATGTCCAACGATGCCAACTATCTGAATATCTTTTGTAAAAATAGAGACAGAGTCTCACTCTGTTGCCCAGGTTGGAGTGCAGTGGCAATCATGGCTCACTGCAACCCTGAACTCCTGGGCTTAAGCGATCCTCCTACCTCAGCCTCCCAAGTAGCTGGGACTACAGGACCACCATGCGCAGCTAATTATTATTATTATTATTATTTTTTTTTAGAGATGAGGTCTTGCTGTGTTGCCAGGTTGGTCTTAAACTCCTGGGCTTAAGTGATTCTCCCACCTCAGTCTCTGAAAGTGCTGGAATTATAGGTGTGAGCCACCACACCCAGCCCTAAATATATTTTTACATGCTTATTTGCCATCCGTAGAGTCTCCTTGGCAAAGTGTTTCTTCATGTCCCTTGTCCATTTTCTAACTGGATTTTTTTTTTTTTACTGTTGAGTTTTGAAAGTCACCCCCCGACCCTACCAAAATACCTGGACATGAGTTTTTTGTCAGATATGTGGTTTGCAAATATTTACCCTGTGGCTTGTCTTTTCATTCTCTTAAGAGCATTTTTTTTTTTTTTTTTTTTTTTTTTGCAGAGTAAGCGTTTTTAGTTTCAAGGAAGCTCAGTTTATTGATTTTTTCTTTTGTGCTGTGCTTTGGATGTTGTCTAAGGGTTCCGCCATGTCCTTGCTCCGCAGTGAGTCCTCCTATCTTCTGCATCTGCTCATGTGATCATGAGACTTTTCTAATATGGTGAATCGGACTAATTGATTTTGAGGTGTGAACCAGCCTTGCATTCCCGCTTGGCTGTGGTGTGTACCTCTTTTCTCGTGTTACTGAATTCTCTTTGCTAACATTTTGTGAAGGTCCTGGGTAGACGTTGCTTTAACATTCTATTAAGTGCTTGCCCGGAGAGCAATCTGCTTCAGGGAGTTGTGAAAAGGCTCCAGGAGAGAGCAGGAGAACGTCTGAAAGCAAGGTCTCCAGGAAGGGCCGAAGGAGGGGCAGCGTGGTGGGGAGGAGAGGAGGCCACATGGGGAAGCAGCCGTCTCTCAGTGCGCTTTCGTCTGTCTTCAGAAGCACAGCCCAGCCCTTCCTCCCTGTCCTCACGCCGCCCTGATGCGTGGTCCCCAGCTGTTGGTGTCAGGGCAAGAAAGACCTGGGACACCTTGAGTCTGAGTCCTGGTGATTCCCAGGACCCGAGTGATGGAGAAGATGGGGTCAGAGGCTCTTCTCATGACCAGGGCAGGATGTGTCTTCTGCTGGACTGGCACCTTTTTGTTTGTCCTTTTGGTGGCAGATGTGAGTGACATCAGGCGCTTCCTCAGTGCGTTTCACGAGCCGCACGCGGGCCTCATCCAGGCCGCCCAGCAGCTGCTGTGTGATGAGCAGGCCCCGCAGAGGCAGAGGCTGCTGGCCGACCTCCTGCACAACGTCAGCCAGAACATCGCGGCCGAGACCCGGGCTGAGGACCCGCCGTGGTTTGAAGGTGCGTGGGCGCTGCCACTGGCAGGGGAGGGGCTTTTTCGGAGCCTGCAGTGCCAGGATAAGTTGGGGTCCAAAAAGCCCCCAACGAAGGGCTGGCCTGTAACCCTGTGGTTGAGGTGGGGGACTCGGAACAAAATGTGCTCATTTCCTGGCCTTGTGGGAAAGGCACTCCCACCCCTCACGTGGGGGCTAGAGTCTGGGCAACCCTCGGATGAGACTTTTTTTTGAGATAGAGTCTCGCTCTGTTGCCAGGCTGGAGTGTGGTGGTGTGATCTCGGCTCACTGCAGCCTCTGCCTGGCCTCCTGGGTTCAAGCAATTCTGCCTCAGCCTCCCAAATACCTGAGACTACAGGCACGTGCCATCACACCCAGCTAATTTTTGTATTTTTAGTAGAGATGGGGTTTCACCATGTTGGCCAGGTTGGTCTCAATCTCCTGACCTCATGATCCACCCACCTCGGCCTCCCAAAGTGTTGCGATTACAGGCGTGAGCCGCCACACATGGCCAAGGGGCTTTTTATTATTTTTATTTTTTTGAGATGGAGTCTCACTCTGTTGCCCAGGCTGGAGTGTAGTGGCGTGATCTTGGCTCACTTCAACCTCTGCCTCCTTGCAACCTCTGCCTCCCAGATTCAAGTGATTCTCCTGCCTCAGCCTCCCGAGTAGCTGGGATTACAGCATGTGCCACCACACCCAGCTAATCTTGTATTTTTAGTAGAGATGAGGTTTCGCCATGTTGGCCAGGCTGGTCTCAAACTCCCGACCTCAGGTGATCTGTGTGCCTCAGCCTCCCAAAGTGATGGGATTACAGATGTGAGCCACTGCACCTGACCTAATTACTATTTTAAAAATTGTGGTAAGATACACATGACATAAAATTTAGCATCTCCACCATTTTTTAATGTGCAGGTCATTGGCATTAGGTACAGTCACGTTGTGTGTGGCCACCACCACCGTCCTCTCCAGAACTCCTTCCACCTTGCAGAGCTGAACCTCTGTCCCCATTACACTCACTCCCCCTTCCCCCTACCCTAGCCCCCGGCAACCACCGTTCCAGTTTCTGTCTCTGATTTGATGATTCTAGGAACCTCATATGACTGGAGTCACACAGTATTTGCCCTTTTGTGACTGGCTTATTTCATTCAGCACAGTGTCCTCAAGGTTCATTCATATCATGGCATATATCAAAATTTCCTTCTTTTTCAGGCTGAATGACACTCCACAGCATGTACACACCACACTGTCTATTCACTCCACTGCATGCACACACCACACTCTGCTCACTCCACTGCACGCGCGCGCCACACTGTCTATTCACTCCACTGCACGCACACACCACACTCTGTTCACTCCACTGCACGCATGTGCCACACTGTTCACTCCACTGCACGCACGCGCCATACTCTCTATTCACCCCACTGCACGTGCGCCCCGCACTCTGTTCACTGCACGCGCGCGCCACACTGTCTATTCACTCCACTGCACGCACACACCACACTCTGTTCACTCCACTGCACGCGCGTGCCACACTGTTCACTCCACTGCACGCACGCGCCATACTCTCTATTCACCCCACTGCACATGCGCCCCGCACTCTGTTCACTCCACTGCACGCGCGCCCCGCACTCTGTTCACTCCACAGCACGCGCACCCCGCACTCTGTTCACTCCACTGCACGCGCGCCCCGCACACCGTTCACTCCACTGCACGCGCGCGCCCCACTCTCTGTTCACTCCACTGCATGCGCGCGCCACACTGTTCACTCCACTGCACACACGCGCCATACTCTCTATTCACTCCACTGCACGCGCGCCCCGCACTCTGTTCACTCCACTGCACGCGCGCCCCACACTCTGTTCACTCCACTGCACGCGCGCCCCACTCTCTGTTCACTCCACTGCATGCGCGCGCCACGCTGTTCACTCCACTGCACACACGCGCCATACTCTCTATTCACTCCACTGCACGCGCGCCCCGCACTCTGTTCACTCCACTGCACGCGCGCCCCACACTCTGTTCACTCCACTGCATGTACACACCATGCTCTGTCTATTCACTGACACTGGGTTGCTTCCACCTTCTGGCCTGGCCCTGTAGGCCCATCAGAGATGATGTTGAAAGACTGCACCCTGTTTGGGAAAGGAGGGCTTGAGGGCCAGGCAGAAGCTCCTTGGTGTTATTTGAGGTGCTTCTAACACAAAAACCAAACAAGGATGCTGTGCGTGTCACTCTCAGAATACTTCTCGAGGTGGTGCCATCTGGCCGGGTGTGGTTGCTCATGCCTGTCATCCCAGCACTTTGGGAGGCCAAGGCGGGAAGACAGCTTGAGCCCTGGAGTTCAAGACCAGCCTAGGTAACAAAGTGAGACCTCATCTCTACAAAAAATAAAAAAGTCAGTCAGTGTGGTGGTGCGTGCCTGTAGTCCCGGCCACTTGGGAGTCTGAGGCAGGAGGATTCCTTGAGTCCAGGAGGTCAAGGCTATAGTGAGCTGTGTTCATGCCACTGTTCTCCGGCCTGGAGGCTAGAGCAAGACCCTGTCTCAAAAAAAAAAAAAAAAAAAGAAAGAAAAGAAGACAAGATGCTTGCAGTGTGACCCTCATATTCCGCCCTGCTTGGCACCCGAGCTGGGCGGGACACAGACCCAGAAACCCCTGGCCTCCCCGTGGGCTCGGGGCTCTTCTTGTTTTCCTTGCAGGCTTGGAGTCCCGATTTCAGAGTAAGTCTGGCTACTTGAGATACAGCTGCGAGAGCCGGATCCGGAGTTACCTGAGAGAGGTGAGCCCTTGTGAGGGTTGGGTATGCTGGGCGGGTTTCTGAAGCCAGGCTCCACAGAACTGGGCTTGGGCAGGGTCTCGGAGGGCTGTGGAGTGGGATGGATTGAGAGCTGGTGTGGGTTTCAGGGCACCATGTGCCAGGCTCAGCGCCCTTCCTTGGTTCTTCCAGGTGAGCTCCTACCCCTCCATGGTGAGTGCAGAGGCTCAGGAGGAATTCCTGCGGGTCCTCGACTCCATGTGCCAGAAGCTCCGATCTGTGCAGTACAACGGTAGCTACTTCGACAGAGGGGCCAAGGGTGGCAGCCGTCTCTGCACGCCAGAAGGCTGGTTCTCCTGCCAGGTGAGCTGTGTGCCTTTTATCCTGGGGCCACCAGGCTGGCCTACAGAACGCAGCCCGCGTGGGCGAAGCGGGAGGGGACCTTCATTCCTTGGCCTGCCTGGGCAAAACGTTGTGAAGAGATGCAGCCTTCACATTCCTAGGGAGGGTGGCAGGGTCTCAGCCAGTGCCTCTCAAGCTCCAGTGCACACAAACATCCCTGGGGAGCCTGAAAAGGGCTCCAGGGCCCCGTCCAGGGCGTGTCTCCATAGGGCTGGGCGGTGTCTCCGTCAGCTCTGGCTGCTGTAACAGATGACCCCGGCTGGAACAGCAGCCGTTACTGCTCACGGTTCTGGAGGCTGGAAGCCAGGCCCGCGCTCCCCCGCTGCCTTCCCAGGTGTCCCTTCTGCATCGTGTGTGGTGTAGCTTCTACTGGCGATGCTTCTGTCTCTGGCGAGCCCTGGGCACACCCTGGCTCCATGGTCTGGGAAGCAACTTGAGGCGCCTCTCGGTGTTTGCAAACTGTAGTTGCAATCCCGGTAAGGTCCCCTGATGCCTGTGACCTTCCGAGCACCACTCAGTGGGTCCGGCAGCAGGGGCCGGGTGGCTGGTGTGGCCTTCGGTGGCTTCTTCCCAGCGGACAAGGCTCCTTGCTGCTACTGCCAGTTAGATCCTTCTGGGGTGACGGCCTCTGACCATAAAAACACGTCTTCCAAGTTGGCTTAACATTTAGACTTTGCAGTGCGGTCGCTCACCGCTTGCTGAGTACTTGCCTTGCGCCTGGCGCTGTGGAAGGGGCTGGGACGTGAAGAGGAAAAACCCTTCATCCCTGATGGCAGGGCGAGTCCTGCACACTGGAAGGTAAAAGACGTGAGAGCCAGGCAGAGGAGGCCACTGCAGGAGCTGCAGCCAGCGTCCTGGGTGCAAGGGCCAGTCACGAGCGGCGCCAGGGACGGGATGGGGCTTTAGAGTGGGTTGACTGATGGCTGGGGAGCAAAAGTGGGCTGGGAGGGGCCGAGTGGCCGGGCATGGCAGTGGGACCCAGTGGGCTCTGCTCGGGAGGCTGCGCGTCCCTGGCATGATGGGGACACAGAGTGAGGCGGGCACCGGGGCTCCGGGCCTGTGCTGTGCAGATGTCTGTGCATGAATGATTGTGCTGAGTGCTGGGCTACAGACCACAGGGAAGAGGGAAGCCGCAGATTGGCACGTCAGTGAGGCGGCCCCGCCTCCGCACTGGGATCACAGGGAAACATCAGGAAGCCTCAGGGGGTGGCTGGAAAGGGGGCATCTGGTGCCTGGGTCCCTGCTTCTCATGTGCTGGCCCTGCCCTGAGCAAGTCAGTACCTTCCTGGCCTCACTTCCCATGAGGTGAGGGTGCTGGTGTGTGATCACAGGGGTAGCTGTGACAATAACTTCCTTGCCCTCCTTGGAAACTCAGAACATAACGTTAGAGGTAATGTGGGGAAAAGAAAGATCTGATTCCAAAGGCAGAACTCTTCATCTCCCTAAAGCAGCACACCGTGGATCGGCGCTCACCCCCATGAGGTGCCTCTCAGTAAGATCACCTGACTTGGTGTGTTAGGCTGTTCTCGCATTGCTGTAAAGAAATGGAGAGTGGGTCATTTATAAGAAAAGAGGTTTAATTGGCTCATGGTTCAGCAGGCTGTACAGGAAGCATGGCGGTGGCATCTGCTTGGCTTCCGGGGAAGCCTCAGGAAACTTACATGTGTGGTGGGAGGGGAAGTAGGAGCATGCACGTCTCAGGTGGTGGGGGCAGGAGCGAGAGCGAGAGTGAGGGGTGGACGCTACACGCTTTTAAACCAGATCTCAGGAGGACTCACTGTGTCGAGGACAGCACCGAGGGGATGGTGCTAAACCCTTCCTAAGAAATCCACCCGTGTGACCCATCACCTCCCACCAGGCCCCACCTTCCACACTGGGGACAACATTTCAACACGAGCTCTGGGTGGGGCTGCACGTCCAAAGCATGTCGCTTGGTGATAGAGATGGCGTAGGAGACTCACTTCTGGCCGGGCGCGGTGGCTCACACCTGTGATCCCAGCACTTTGGGAGGCCGAGGTGGGTGGATCACCAGGTCAAGAGATTGAGATCATCCTGGCCAACATGGTGAAACCCTGTCTCTACTAAAAATACAAAAATTAGATGGGCATGGTGGTGTGCACCTGTAGTCCCAGCTACTCAGGAGGCTGAGGCAGGAGAATCGCTTGAACCCGGGTGGCGGAGGTTGCAGTGAGCTGAGATCGCGCCACTGCACTCCAGCCTGGCAACAGACCGAGACTCTGTCTCAAAAAAAAAAAAAATCAAAAAAAAGAGACTCACTTCCTGGCCTTCCCTTGCTCTCTTTTTGCCCCAGGGTCCCTTCGACACGGACAGCTGTTTGTCGAAACACTCCATCAACCCCTACAGCAACAGGGAGAGCAGGATCCTCTTCGGTACCTGGAACCTGGATCACATGTAAGCTCACAGAGCAGGGCCAGACCTGAGAGTGCTGGTTGGGCCCTGGCCCTGCCACGGTGTTGCCTCCTTGGGTTTCAAGAGCTGCGCCCGTGTTACAGCTCAGGGAAGGGGTGCCTGGTGGCAGCATGGGGTCCTACTGGATGGGCACACACCATTCCTTCTACTGTCAGTACAGGGGCCTGACCCGGGGCCATCCCTCCTGTCCTCTCCAGTCCTCCCTATGGATGGAACTGGTGGGCAGCATCCTTTCCCAGAACACAGGGCTCAGCCCTCCGCTGTCAGGTTCTGAACCTCCGAGTTGGAACCTGGGTGAGCTCAGAAAGCAGGAGCTCCTGGTGCTGTGATAGGTAAGAGTGTTTTTCCCTTTTCCTTCTTCTTTTAGAGAGGGAGTCTTGCTCTGTGGCCCAGGTTAAAGTGCAGTGGCAGGATCATGGCTCATGGAAGCCCTGAACTCCTGGCCTCAAGCGATCCTCCTGCCTCAGCCTCCTGAGTGGCTGGGATCACAGGTGCCCGCCAGTAGGCCTGGCTGGCTTATTTTGTGGAACCAGCATGAGCGGAAGTCTCGGATAGCCAGAAGTGTTTCCTACCCATACGAGCTCGATGGCTCTAGCAGATGGGCAGGATGGAAAACTTCATTCTTTTCAGCCAGGACGCCTTCCTTGACTCTAAAACTGTAGCCTTGCCCTTGCTTTTTGAAGACAGAAACCTTCAAATGCCTTTAAAATGGCTGCACAGGATGAGCATCCCCAATCTGAAAATCGGAAATCTGAAGTGCTCTAAAATCCACAACTTTTTGAGTCCCAACGTGATGCTCAAAGGAAATGCTCATTGGGGCATTTAGGATTTGGGATTTTTTTTTTTTTTTTTGAGGTGGAGTTTCCCTTTTGTTGCCCAGGCTGGACTGCAATGGCGCAGTCTCGGCTCACTGCAACCTCTGCTTCCTGGGTTCAAGAGATTGTCCTGCCTCAGTCTCCCGAGTAGCTGGGATTACAGGTGCGTGCCACCACACCCGGCTAATTTTGTATGTTTAGTAGAGATGGGGTTTCTCCATGTGGGTCAGGCTGTTCTCAAACTCCCAACCTCAGGTGATCTGCCCTCCTCGCCCTCCCATAGTGCTGGGATTACAGGTGTGAGCCACCACTCCTGGCCGGATTTAAGATTTTTTTAAGGATGTCCAACTAGTCAGCATAATGTAAATATTCCAAAATCCTAAAAAAATCCCAAATCCAAAACATTCTGGTCCCCAGGATTTCAGATGGGGATACTCAACCTTTTCGGAGTGTGATTTTTTTAAAGTATGTAAAACACTGGTCATAGGTGAGCTTTTACCCTGTCCATACTCAGCCCCTACACCTTGTGCCGAGGGAAAACACTCTTGTGAAAGGTATGCATGCCCTTCAGAGCCCTGTCACTGCACGTTTACCACATGCGTGAGTTTAATACACACATACGCCGCGTTCCACGCTGTCATCTGCAGATCCCTGTCACTGCACCTTTACCACGCGCGTGAGTTTAACACACACATATGTGGCGTCCACTCTGTCATCTGCAGTGTGCCTTTCATTGCACGCTATGCTGATGGTGACGCGTGTAGATTTGGCACATGCATTTTAGCAGGTGCAAAACACTTCACTTTTTGAATAGGCTCTAATTTTAACATCTTTCCATACTGATGGGCATTTAGGTGATTTCCAAGTTCTCATCATTATAAAAGTCCCTGGGATGAACACTCTGTGGGATGAACCCACATGGTCTGGTTCCGTGCTATTTCAAGTGTGGTCACTTTAGAGCCTTAGCAACATCTGAGAGCTGGATGGGAATTCAGATCCTCAGGCCCCATCCAGACGTGACATTGAGGTGTGTGTGCTAGCATGGGCAAGATGGCCCAGTGTCTGAGCTTGAGTCCCTCTAGGGAGCGTGCTGGGTCCTAATGACACTGCTGTCCCCTGTCTGAGCCTGGCCAGGCTGCTCTCCCGAGTGTCCCAGCCTCCAGGCTCACCTGGGCCTGACTCCTCAGCCCAGCAGAATCCTGCCTCCGTGTGAGTTCATGCTGTCCTGGGTTCTAGGTGCCACTTGGTGTCATTGTATACTTTTGCATTTTCCCATCCTGATAGGTGAGACACAGATTCTCTTGCTCGAATTGGATTTTCCCGATGACTAGGAAGGTCGGGCTTCCCCTTCCATGTCCGTGGCCGCTTGTATCTTTGGTGCTCTCCTTTGCTCATTGTGTCTTGGGCTGCGGTCTTATTTGTAGGCATGCTTTACACATTCTAGGTATGTTAATTCTATGATATCTTTTATCACAGGTTTTATTTATGTATTTATTTTTTGACATGGAGTCTTGTTCTGTTGCCCAGGCTGGAGTGCAGTGGCACGATCTCAGCTCACTGCCACCTCTGCCTCCCGGGTTCAAGCGATTCTCCTGCCTCAGCCTCCTGAGTATCTGGGATTACAGGCGTGCACCACCACCTGGCTAATTTTTGTATTTTTTTAGTGAGACAGGGTTTTGCCATGTTGGCCAAACTGGTCTCAAACTCCTGACCTCAGGTGATCTGCCCAGCTTGGCTTCCCAAAGTGCTGGGATTATAGGGATGAGCCACCACACCCGGCCCACAACAAGTTGTAAATGGTATTGTGCTCAGACATTCCCTTTGTGTGTTGGGAAATCCTGCCCTGCCCTGTTTATCCTGAAGAGATTCTCCTACTCTCTTCTCTGCTGCTTTGCTGGACCCTTGTGATATGCACCAGGTCCCAGAGATGTTTCCTCCCAGCCGTCTTCGACGCTCTTGTCCTTTTCAAGACCATCATGGGTGGGGACGTCAATCTAGGGGACACAGCCAGCATTTACAGAATGAAATAGGCCATCCTAGAACAGAGCACAGATGAAAACAGCAGAAGGCACAGCGTGAGTCAGAGGAATGTTTCATGAAGTGTTTGTTTCGGTTATATTTTCTCTCGCTCTTCCTAAATATGAATACTTACACACAGATGAGTGTGTTGGGTTTTCATTAAAAATGTAGTTTTTGAGCTGGGCACGGTGGCTTACGCCTGTAATCCTAGCACTTTGGGAGGCCGAGGTGGGTGGATCACCTGAGGTCAGGAGTTCAAGACCAGCCTGGCCATTATGGTGAAACCCCAACTTTAAAAAAAAAAAATTTAATTAAAAAAAAAATGTAGTTTTTAGCACCGGTCATCGGAAAGTGGCAGAGACACTGGTCTGTTTGCCACGGGCCTGCCCTGGCGTTTGTGGGGCTTGACGCCATGTGCCACATGTTTAAATATTTAAAAATCAAAAGCTAACAAACTATGAAATAAAACACATGCTGTCCCCCCACCTGCACTTACATATCATCATGGCTGGGAAGGTTTGGGAATTTGCAGGCCTCTTCCAGTTCTGGGACGTGCAGGGCAGTGGAGCTCAACCACGGCCTGCCATCTGCAGCCTGCTTCTTCTCTTCCCACCCTCAGCACCACCTCACGCCCGGGGCCTGCACACAGAGCGTCCAGGCTTGGAACACCCTCCTCCTCGGGCTGAAGGGCATGGGCCCTGGGGCTTGGTCTGTCCAAAGATGGCCTGGTCCGGAGCCCGTGCAGCTCAGGGGCCCCTGGGCAGAAGGCTGCACTGGGAGTGCCCTTGTGGGCTCTGGGTGGGCTTGACTCCTCAGCCCAGCAGAATCCTGCTTGCAGTGGGAGGGCTGTGGTGGGTGGGGCCAGGAAAGCTCCTCTTTCCTGGAGCCCTAGGGACGTTTCCCACAGGGTCCTCTTGGCCCCTGCGAGCCCTGCCGCGGGGGAACCTTCCCTTCTGTCTCCTCACAGCTATCTTTGGCAATCTTTGGCCCTTTATTTCCCTTTATTAACGTTTGCTTTTTTTTTTTTTTTAATTCCTGCCTTCTACCTTTTTGGGTTTCTCCTTGCTTATTCATTTGTTCTTATCTCTTTTGTATTCTAGCCTATGTTTAAGGCAGTTTCTCCTAGGGCTGCATGAGCTGCGTTTTGGGAGTTCAGTTTTTTGTTTTTTTGTTTTTGTTTTTGAGGCAGAGTCTCGCTCTGTCACCCAGGCTGGGGTGCAGTAGCATGATCTCGGCTCACTGCAACCTCTACCTTCTGGGTTCAAGAAATTTTCATGCCTCAGCCTCCCAAGTAGCTGGGATTACATGTGTGGGCCACCACGCCCGGCTAATTTTTGTATTTTTGGTAGAAACGAGGTTTCACCATGTTGGCCAGGCTGGTCTCGAACTCCTGACCTCAAGTGATCCACCTGCCTTGGCCACCCAAAGTGCTGGGATGACAGGTGGGGGCTACCGCGCCCGGCTGGAGTTGTTTTGAGACTGCATGATCACGGTTTTGTTTTTGATCCATGAAGTTTCCAGAAGTCATTTTAGTCTACACACATCTTTGTGTTCGTGTTTGGGGTCCTGTGTTCCTGCCTGCCTCTCGTGGTCGGTTTCCTGTAACTGCTCAGGGTTTGTAGATGTTCACAGCACTCAGCGCCTCAGCTCCCCTGTGCTGGATTTAGATTCTGTGCCAGCTTTCTCTGGGTCCTGCAGCGTTTCCACCCCTTTCCTTTGGCCCCTTATGCACCATTAGGTTTGGGGTTATCTCCTGTTAGCCAAGGGTAACGGCCTTTTGTCTTCATCTAACCTGAGACTGTCGTTCAGCCGCAGCTTGAACCTGCTGCAGGTGTTGTGACAGCTGCTGTCTCCTAGAATGTGACTCTGTAGGGTCCCTTGCTCTCAGCTATGTCTCCAACGTGTAGGACAGAGTCTGGCCATGGTGGCCACTCTGCTGCCCAGGCTGGAGTGCAGTGGCACCACCTTGGCTCACTGCAACCTCCACTTCTCAGGTTCAAGCAATTCTTGTGCCTCAGCCTCCTGACTAACTAGTTTTACAGGCTCCTGCCACTACGCCTGGCTAATTGTTGTATTTTTAGTAGAGATGGGGTTTCACCGTCTTGGCCAGGCTGGTCTTGAACTCCTGACCTCACGATCCACACTCCGAGGCCTACCAAAGTGCTGGGATTGTAGGTGTGAGCCATCACGCCCGGCCAGCTTCCACTCTTGGGTAATTAATTAGTTCGTACTGAATTCTAGGTTGACAGATACCTATCTTCAGCACTTTGAAGAATAACTCCATTGTCTTGTGGCATCTGTTCATGAGAAGTTGGTTGGCAGCCTAATTTTCTGGCTTTGTAATGATAGTTTTAGATTTTTCTCTTCCTCTTGGAAAATGATAGGTATCCATGTAGAGCTCTTTCTTTTTGATTCTGCCTGGGACTTGTATTCCTTGTGCTGAGGACACGCTTTTCTTGGGTTTTGGAAGATGCCTCCGCACTGATGAGGTGTGGCTTCTCTTTGATTCTGCCGGTGCGGTTTTCCGGGAGCACCTGTGGGCCGCGTAGTGGGCCTCTTCATTCTGTTCTCCTCACGCTGCACCTGTGTCTGGGCTGCTGTCTCACTGGGACTCCCGGCTGTGGACTCCACTGTGTCCCCAAAATTCATGTGTTGAATCCCTAATCCCCAATGCAACTGCGTCAGGTGATAAGGTCTCTGAGAGATAATGAAGGTCATGAGGGTGGGGCCCTAATCCGGTAGGACTGGTGTCCTTATCAAATGAGAAGGGAGCTCACTCTCCCTCTCTCCCTGCCATGTGGGGACACGGCGAGACGGCGGCCGTCTGCCAGCCGGGAGGAGAGCCCTCGCCAGAACTCGCCTGCAGGCACCTGCTCTTGGACTTCCAGCCTGCAGAACCGTGAGCGGGTGAATACTCAGTCTGTGGCATTCTGCTGTGGCAGCCGCAGCGGACTGACGCTCCTGCATTGTTCACGAATTCTCTCTTCAGCTGTTAATGTTCCTTCTCTCTGCTGAGTACTTACTTCCTTTTTTGGGTTAAAATGAGCCTGTTTTATGCCAGCCTGTTTTCATTAATTCCATTTCTTTTTAATCACTTTAATCATTAATCATGCATTTTAAGCATATTTATTTTATGGTCATATGCTAAAGAATTCAGCCTTGCCCACAGAGAGGTCTGGCATTTGTTCTTGACCCCTGGGAGGTAAACTCCAAAGCCTTGAAATGTCCTGCCTGGTAGGAGTGTCTGTTCACCTGGGGACCTTGGTCACTGGATAGTTTAATGGGGTGATTTAGAGTGGGGTTTGGGTCAGCTTGACCTCTAAAGGGTTTGAGGTGGAGGTTGGCCTGTAGGCCGTCAGCCATATCTGTGCGAGCCCCAGGAAAGGCTGGCACCCAGGCCCGGTGAGCTTCCTGGTTGGCAGTGTCGTCACGGGGGGCTGTGGAAGTTAGTGCTGGCCGGGACCCCACAGGGAGGGGACAGCTGGAAGCTGTGGGGTTGGAAACTTCCTGGACCGCCCCACGTGCCTCCTGACCTTGGCTGGTTTGCATCTGCAGCTGTACGAAATGATAATCTTGAGTCTAACTGCATGCTGGAGCATCTGCCAGTCCTTTCGGGGAGCTGTGGAGTCTGAGGTGGTCTCGGACCCCTCCCCCTGTAGTTGGTGGCAGGAGTGAGGGTCCTTGTGGACTGTGCTGGGCTCCTGAAGGGTCTGTCATGCGGGCGGCCCTGTGCTGCTGCTGTGTCGGCCTCTGCTGCTGGGGGAGCCTTCTGCTGCTGTGTGTTGGGCCCTGAGCTCAATTCAGTGGGAAGTGTTTCCTGTAGGTCTCTGTGCTCCAGTATGTCACAGGCCTTCAGTGTGGCTCTTCGTGGGTTCACGTTTGACTCCGCAGATGCCCAGCGTTCCCTGCCTTGCTGGCCGTGTACTTTGGCCCATACACCCTGCGTTCCGTGGATGACTGTGGAAGGTGGGGACAGGAATGCACTTCGAGGAACCACACCCTGTGTGCTCTCCCACCTACTCTCCCCTCACTGAATTCAGGCTTGTCCACGTGATACCAGTGAAGGGACACTGAGCTAAGAAAGGCCTGGAAACGGCTCTCGTGGGGGACTCACCCCTCTGGACACTGCCATCGCCCTGTGAGGGAGCCTGCCCCAGCCCCTTCAGGATGGGGGAGGAGAGGGGGAGAAGGGCCCAGCCCCAGGCCAGCCCCCAGCAGACGCAGCCCCTGAGTGCACCAGGCAGCACCAGCAGAAGACCCCCCAGGCCACCCCCGGAAGCCACTGTGTTTTATGGTGGCTGCTTCTGCAGCACTAGGTGACAGGTTCAGTAGGTTTCCCTTCCTCTTACCCAAGCCCTGGACTTAGCTCAAGCTTTTCTATCCCCCTTAATGGCTATGGCGGGGTCTCGGCCCCACTTCTCTGTCTTTCTAGGGTCCCCTGGGCCTGTAGCAGGGACTGGAGCCCTGGTGAGCTCCTGGATCACAGCTTGCCTGTGTGCACGTATTTCTCTGGGTTTCTGGCAGGTGGGGAGCCCCTTTCTTTTGATCTCAACTAGGTATTTTAACAAGGTGACTTTTGGCAGGGCGTGGTGGCTTACGCCTGTAATCTCAGCACTGTAGGAGGTGGAGGTGGGTGGATCATCTGAGGTCAGGAGTTCAAGACCAGTCTGGCCAACATGGTGAAACGCCATCTCTACTAAAAATACAAAAATTAGCTGGGTATGGTGGCACATGCCTGGAATCCCAGCTCCTCAGGAGGCTGAGGCAGGAGAATTACTTGAACCCAGGAGGCGGACATTGCCGTGAGCCAGGATTGTACCACTGCACTCCAGCCTGGGCAACAGAGCAAGACTGCTTCCAAAAAAAAAAAAAAAAAGGCAACTTTTGCTCAGCATTTCTGTGGGCTGTAGGGAGAGGGGTCTGCATCCGTTTAGCCCACCACCCACCGAAAGCCCTCCTGGCCATGGGGTCTCTAATCCTGCCTCGCCAGTTTGCAAACTCATACACTTGTTACTGCAGTCTTCCAAACGGTTTATAAGTGAAACAGCAATATCATGTTGTGTGTGTCTGTGTGTGTGTATGTGTGTGTGTGTTGGGACAGTCTGGCTCTGTCACCCAGGCTAGAAGGCAGTGGCACGATCTTGGCTCACAGCAACCTCCCAGGTTCAAGCAATTTTTGTGCCTCAGCCTCCTGAGTAGTAGCTGGGATTACAGGCGTGTGCCACTCTGCCTGGCTAATTTTTTTGTATGTTTTTAGAGGTGGGGTTTCACCATGTTGGTCAGGCTGGTCTCAAATTCCTGGCCTCAAGTGATCACCCACCTCAGCCTCTCAAAGTGTTAGAATTACAGGCATGAGCCCCCATGCCTGGCCTCATCTAGTATTTTGTTTGTTTGTTTTTTGAGATGGAGTCTCATTCTATTGCCCAGGCTGGAGTGTGGTGGCACAGTCTCTGCTCTCTGCAACCTCTGCCTCCAAGGTTCAAACGATTCTCCTGTTTCAGCCTCTTGAGCAGCTAGGATTACAGGTGTGCACCACCATGCCCAGATAATTTTTGTATTTTTAGTAGAGATGAGGTTTTGCTACGTTGGCCAGGCTGGTCTTGAACTCCTGACCTCACGTAATCTGCTCGCCTCGGCCTCCCAAAGTGCTGGGATTACAGGCGTGAGCCACTGTGTCTGGCCTGATATAGTTTTTTAAACAGACATACATATATGCATATAATGGTATAGGATTAGGACTGGAAGGAAAAATAGCAAAACCTTAATAGCGATTACCTCTGAGGAGAAGGAGGGACATGAGATTCCAAGTGGTATCAAAGTGACTTCAGCTTCCTTTATGGGGCTGTTTGTAGGATTTTCATGTCCTGTCATGTAATTCATTTGGGATAAATCTATACGTAGATGAAACGTGGAGGCAGTTAAGCCAGTTGTTGATGGTGGGTGACTGTAAGTGGTGGGGAGGTGGTTGACCCCCTTTATTTTCTGTGTCCTTTTCGGTATTCTGAACAGTGACACGAGTCAGGTGTTTTTTTTTTTTTGAGAAGGAGTCTCACTCTTTCGCCCAGGCTGGAGTGTAGTGGCGCAATTTCGGTTCACTGCCACCTCCGCCTCCCGGATTTAAGTGATTCTCCTGCCTCAGCCTCCCGAGTAGCTGGGATTACAGGTACCCACCACCACGGCCAGCTAATTTTTGTATTTTTAGTAGAGATGGGGTTTCACTGTGTTGGCAAAGTTGGTCTCGAACTCCTGACTTCAATCGATCTGTCTGCTTTGGCCTCCCAAAGTGCTGGGATTATAGGTGTGAGCCACTGCACGCGGCCACAGGTCAAGTGTTAAAAAGTAAGATGAGCAAGGCTGCCTGTATCAGGCTCTGCTTGACAGACCTGGCCAGCAGGCGCCGTCGCATTTCCGTGATGGCACTTAGGGGAATTGGTGAAGAGTTGTGACTGCAATGCGCTGCTGTGACCTGTTGCCTATGGCACGTGACCACAGAAAATGATGCCTCTAACCTTACTTTGCAGAATAGAAAAAAAACGCGCCATCATTCCTACACTGGTGGAAGCAATTAAGGAACAAGACGGAAGAGAAGTGGACTGGGAGTATTTTTATGGCCTGCTTTTTACCTCAGAGAACCTAAAATTAGTGCACATTGTCTGCCATAAGAAAACCACCCACAAGCTCAGCTGTGACCCGAACAGAATCTACAAACGCCAGACAGGGTTGAAGAGGAAGCGGCCCGTGCGAAAGCGCCCGTGACATGTGCGTACCGCGCTCTTGTGTTTGCTGAGGCCTGACGTAGGCATAATTTTAACAGGTGCCTTTTTTTTTTTTTTGGTCACTCCAGTAGCTCCTGGAAAAATCCTTAAAAAACATTTCCTGTAAATCTGATTTCAGTACCTTTCTGAATCTTTTTTTTTTTATTGAGATGGAGTTTCACTTTTGTGGATCAGGCTGGAGTGTAGTGGCGTGATCTCGGCTCACTGCAACCTCTGCCTCTCAGATTCAAGTGATTTTCCTGCCTCAACCTCCCAAGTAGCTGGAGTTATAGGCATGTGCCACCACGCCTGGCTAAGTTTTGTATTTTTAGTGGAGACTGAATTTCACCATGTTGGTTAGGCTGGTCTCAAACTCCTGACCTCAGGTGGTCCACCCACCTCAACCTCCCAAAGTGCTGGGATTATAGGCATGAGCCACCGCGCCTGGCCTGAATCATTTTTTATATCTTCTGACAGTCCAACTTCTAGAGGACAGCTTTGGGGTCCTCACTGGATGTCTGTGAGTTCCTGGTTGTACCGGTCAGTAGGGATGAGAACTGTCTTTGCGCTGAGGAATTCTTCTGTTCTCTGGTTTTCCAGTGTTTGGTTTGCCCCTGTAGTGTGGTCACCGTACTAAAACTGTGTCCTGGCTGAAGGTGGCCGCTCATGCCTGGAGGGACTAGTTGATTACGCATCAGCTCTCTGCTGAGTCTCCGTTTCCATGGCCGATGGGTAGCTCCATCCTTCTTGACTCTTCCAAATGCCCAGAAGAGAGCGTCTGGGGGTAAGATGTTTGGGGGTATGCATTTGGGGGTAAGATGTATATTCTTCTCCATAAAGAATATACAAGGACATTCACTGCCAAATTTTGTTTTGTTTTGTTTTGTCTTGTCTTTTTGAGACAGGGTCTCACTCTGTCATCCAGGCTAGAGTGCAGTGGCGTGGTCTTGGCTCACTGCAACCTCTGCCTCCTGGGTTCAAGTGATTCTCCTGCCTCAGCGTCCTAAGTAGCTGGGATAACAGGTGCCCACCACCACAGCCGGCTAATTTTTGTATTTTTAGTAGAGGTGGGATTTCACCATGTTGGTCAGGCTGGTCTTGAACTCTGGATGTCTGTGAGTTCAGGTCATCTGCCCACCTTGGCCTCCCAAAGTGCTGGGATTATAGGTGTGAGCCATCATGCCCGGCCTGCTGAATTGTGGCAAAAAGTAGGAAACTTCTCAATGTCTATGAATAGGGGCATTCACTATTCTGTTGAACCACATGAAACTGCCATTTTTCTAGGCCCAAAATGGCCAGCTGTCATTAATTTCATGATTCACCTGATACATTTCCATAGTGCAAAACTATGTCACCGTTTCAAGCTTTTACGGGGAAAGTGTTTCTGTGTTAGAAACTGGAAGCTCTTCAGTGCACCAGCAGCTGAACTCTGCTCTGTTTATCAGAGTTACCATCATCTCAGATGATACGGAGCTCATGTCAGCAGTGCGGGTGGCGGGCGGCGGGTGCGCAGACAGTCTGGAAGGAAACACACCGACCTCCACAGCAGTAATCCTGGGGGACACAGGGGTGGGACCGCATGACAGAGGACTCATTTTCTAAATCATGTATTTTATGATACTTGAATTTTTTGAAATGGGCATTTATTTTATGACATGTTAAAATGTACTTTTTAAAAAAAGTCATTTTGTAATATTTAAATTTTTACATCTGTTTTATAATCAGGAAAAGCAATAAAGATTTTTCAAAAATAGACATATCAAAAAAGGTTGGAGTCACTGAGAATGCCGAAAATAAGGATAAAAGTCAGGAGTCCATGATGTTTTACAGATTGACCTCATCTGCTACGGCTGTCACGGCTGTCACAGCTGTCACAGCTCACCGCAGCATTGACCTCCCCAGACTCAGGTGATCCTCCCACCTCAGCCCCGAGCAGCTGGGACTACAGGTGCACATCAGTATGCCTGGCTAATTACATTTTCTTCACAGAGCTAAAGCAATACCTTAGAATGAGCGAGTCCTGTGTGGGAAATTTCTCGAAGTCCCATCTACCATACGTGGTGTTTATCTGCTCTGATCAGGGAAGGACAAACAGTGGGAGAGTTAGGGCCTGGGAGCCAAGGGGCCTGGTTCCTCTTCTCAGTCCGAAGAACTCTGTGGAGCCAGCAGATCCCAGCTGTGCCGTCAGGAGCCTGGCCCCGACAGCTGTGAGGCCCTCCTAGCTCCGTCACTGCAGCCTCAGGAAACGAGCTGCTCTTTCCAGCCACAGATGTGGGCCTTTTACAGAGACACATTCTTTCGTTGCCTGTTTGTTTCTTGAGACAGGGTCTCGCTCTGCCATCCAGGCTGGAGTGCAGTGGTGTGATCTCAGCTCACTGCAGCCTTGAACTCCTGGGTTCACACGATTCTCCTGCCTCAGCATCCAGAGTAACTGAGACTCCAGGCGTGTGCCACCATGCCTAGCTAATTTATTTGTATGTTTGCAGAGACGGTCTTGCTATGTTGTCCAGGTTGGTCTTGAACTCCTGGGCTTGAGAGATCCACCCTGGCCTCCTGAAGTGCTCAGATTACAGGCATGAGCCCCTGTACCCGGCCCAAGACACATTCTTGAGGGAAGTCCTTCCTTCTCAACAGTCCAGGCGTGCCGTGCCACCTTGCCTTGGACACACAGCAGTTCTATGAGCAGGGCCATAGCTAGGGTAAAATGCCATCAAACAGCATTGCATGCTACAGAGAAATCTTTCACGAAAGGAAGAGTCAATCAGTGTGGCAAACTTTATTGTCTTATTTTAAGAAATTGCCACAGGCACAGTGTCTTGTGCCTGTAATCTTGGCACTTTTGGGAGTTGGAGACCAGCTTGGGCAACCTGGCGAAACCCTGTCTCTACAAAAAAGACAGAAATTAGCCAGGCATGGTGATGTGCACCTGTAGTCCCAGCTACTCAGGAGGCTGAGGTGGGAGGATCACCTGAGTCTGGGGAGGTTGAGGCTGCGGTGAGCTGTGATAATGTCACTGCACTCCAGCCTGGCTGACAGAGACCCTGTCAAAACAAAAGCAAAACCTTGCCACAGCCAGCCCTCAGCAATAACCACGCTGATTACTCAGCAGCCGTCAATGTGGAGGCAATACCCCACCAGCAAAAAGATGACAACTTGCTAAGGGCTCAGGTGATCATTAGCATTTTGTAGCAATAAGTGATTTTTAAATTAAGGAACATACAGTTTTTAGACGTAATGCTATGCACACGATAGACAACAGAATCGTGGAAGCATAAGCTTCATATGCTCTGGGAACCACAACACGTGTGACTTGCTTTAATGTGCTGCTTGCTTGATCGCGTGGTCTGGAGCAGAACTGCAAGGCCTGCAAGGCCTCCTGCTCCTCACCCTGGCCTGCCTTTGCAGCATGGCCGGGCTCTGTCCTCATTACCCCACCCCTTTGCTCACCACTTGTCTGCCATGGTGGCCTTTTCCTGAGCCCCTAACGTGCCTCATTGTCCCCCAGCTCTTGGAACGGTTCTCGAGAGCCCCTGCTCTGGCGTCGGCCACCTACTCCGTCTTGGCACGCCAACGCTCACACATAGCCCCTGGCGCAGGCTGACCGGCTCTGTCTACAGTGCGCTTCCTCCTGGGCTGCAGGAAGGCCCTGTCTTGTGTTCACTGCAGCTTTGCTGTCTGGATGGAGCCTGGCACGGGGCTGGTTGAGGCCATCTGCAGGCCCTACTGGGCTCTTCCCTTGGCAGCTTCTTACAGATGCCAGGACCTCCCAGCAGGTGACCCTCAGGCCCACAGATCAAACGAATCCACACCCTAAGCTCCTAGAATTGTTCTCCTTTCTCGTGAGATGGACAGACCAGACACTCTTTTGTGCAGATGTTTGGCTCCGCCTTCTGACCTGAGTCTGGGTAACGTAACTCCTGATAGGTGATAGCTCTTTGTAGCAATCACCAGCACCTCGCCCAGCCAAGGGCCCGGAAGCAAGAAAAAACAACGACCCAAACACCACATCACAGCTAAGAGCCTCACACGCTTCATGCGCAGCTCAACCAGCCTGGTTTTCCAGTGGCTCACCTCCTGCAGAAATGAAGCCTCAGGTCAGGAAGGGTGAGGAGGGGCACGGACAAGGTCTGACAGCAGAAGGCTTGAGGGACACAAAACCTCTGAGGCTTAGTCGTGGGCAGTGGGGCAGCACAGCAGTTTTGTGGGAATATGTCTCAGGAAGCAAGGAATACGTACAGGATGGGTTTACTAATGTTCTAATATTCTTTTATACTGTTCAAGTAGCTCTGGTATGTAATTTTGCAACATTATAAATTGTTTCTAAAAATGCCCATTTGTAACACAAGCTGGCCTCCTAGCCTACCCTGGGTCAGGCACTCATTTTAAAGACTGGCAGACAGCCTAGGCAGAGCATACCACCAGAGTGCTCACAATTAAGAGTACTCGTAGCATATATATATATCATTTCTTTTTGTTTCTTGAGACTGAGTGTTGCTGTATTGCCCAGGCTGGAGTGCAGTGGCACGATCTCAGCTCATTGTAACTTCCACCTCCCGGGTTCAAGCTATTGTGCCTCACCCTCCTGAGTGGCTGGGATTACAGGTGCCTGCCGCCATACCCTGCTCATTTTTGTATTTTTAGTAGAGATGACATTTCACCATGTTGGCCAGGCTGGTCTTAAACTCCTGACCTCAAGTGATCCTCCCACCTTGGCCTCCCAAAATGCCGGGATTCCAGGTGTGAGCCACTGCGCCCAGCCTCGTAGCCTGCACTTTGACACGCTTTGTGAAGTGTCGTCCCCAGGGCTTAGCCTGCAATTGTTGACCCAGCCCTAAAGCCATCCGAGGCCTGTGCTGTGTTCCGCTGTGGCGCTGCGTTCCGCTGTGGCGCTGCGTCTGCGAGCACTCATGGCCCGGCCTCTGCTCCTGGCCCCTGTGCCTGTCCCCAAATGTCCCCCTTCCCTGCCCTGTCCCCAAAGGCTCCACAAGACTCACGAAATGCCCTGTTGTCTGTGCCTTGTTTACAGGGGACCCCGGTGTGTATTTATTTATTTATACAGAGACGGTCTTGCTCAGTCACCTTGCTCTCTCTGGAGTGCAGTGTGCAATCACAGCTCACTGCAGCCTCCAACTCCTGGGCTCAAGTGATCTTCACATCCCAGCCTTGCGAGTAGCTGGGACCACAGGCATGGGTCACCACATCTAGCTAATTTTTGTAGACAGGGTCTCACTGTATTGCCCAGACTGGTCTGGAAATCATGGCCTCAAGCCATCCTCCCTAGTCAGCCTCCTAAAGTGCTGTGACTACAGGCCTAAACCACTATGCCCAGCCTTTTTTTTTTTTTTTTGAGACAGTGTCTCACTCTGTCACCCAGGCTGGAGTGCAGTGGCACAATCTGGGCTCACTGCAACTTCTGCCTCCAGGTTCAGGCAATTCTCCTGCCTCAGCCTCTGGAGCAGCTGGGATTACAGGCGGCCACCACCACACCTGACTAATTTTTGTATTTTTACTAGAGATGGGGTTTCACCATGTTGGCCAGGCTGGTGTCGAGCTCAGGTGATCTGCCCGCCTTGGCCTCCCAATGTGCTGGGGTTACAGGCATGAGCCATTGCGCCCGGCTAGGACCGATGCTTAAAAGTCCGTATGTAGACTAGGAAAGTGTTTCCACCTGGGAGTGCTTGTTAGTGCAGGTTAACAACTGTGAGTGAGCAGGGTGGCCCAGAACGCACGCGCTTTCCACTCCGCCTGCTGCGTCTCTTCTGCAGGTCTATCATCATTCAGGACAGTACACCTCACTGAAGTCTGCTTAGAGGATGGCAGAATTCTCATCACCACCGAGATAGGTCCTGCTATTCATAGTTTTTCATGCATCAGTCTAAAGTTGTACATTATGTACTTATTTTTTTGAGGCAGAGTCTTGCTCTGTTGCCCAGGCTGGAGTGTAGTGGCGTGACCTTGGCTCACTGCAACCTCCACCTCCTGAGTTCGATTCTCCTGCCTCAGCCTCCCAGGCAGCTGGGATTACAGGCACCCACTACCACACCTGGCTAATTTTTGTATTTTTAGTAGAGACGGGGTTTCACCATGTTGGCCAGGCTGGTCTCGAATCCTGACCTCAAGTGATCTGACCACCTTGGCCTCCCAAAGCATTGGGATTATTGGCATGGGCCACTGTGCCTGGTAAAAGTTGTAAATTATTTTCCCTATCATAAAA
Source organism: Cacajao melanocephalus (assembly GCA_963573385.1). Taxonomy (NCBI): domain Eukaryota; kingdom Metazoa; phylum Chordata; class Mammalia; order Primates; family Pitheciidae; genus Cacajao; species Cacajao melanocephalus. The sequence goes on from CAUYLG010065734.1 coordinate 24,828, forward strand.
TGACTTTACAAGCCATATTTTCAAATGATAGTATGTTGACTAATAAAGCACAAAGTGATTCAAAGCAGGTGAAGGTCATAGCTCATGAGAAAAGGATCGCATTGGAAGTGGAGAATGACGCCTTCAGGGAGGGTAGTACTTGAACAATAAAGAGTGGAAACACTTCTTATGGGCCGCTTCAACTATATTTTGCTTCCAATTTGTGTTATGGAAAATCCTTCCTGTGCTTCACAGGACATTTTAACGGGGTTACATCTAGCTGCCTTTTTTTTTGAGATGGAGTCTTGCTCTGTCGCCAGGCTAGAGTGGGGTGGCTCGATCTCGGCTCACTGCAGCTTCTGCCTCCTGGGTTAAAGCGAATTCTCTTGCTTCAGCCTCCTCAGTAGCTAGGATTACAGGCATGTGCCACCACGCCCAGCTAATTTTTGTATTTTTAGTAGAGACAGGGTTTCACCATGTTGGCCAGGATGGTCTCGATCTCTTGACCTCATGATCACCCTGCCTTGGCCTCCCAAAGTGCTGGGATTACAGGTGTGAGCCACCGCGCCTGGCCTCTAGTAGCTCTTATAATTAAACCAGAAACGTCTAATAGCTCAAAACCAGCAAGACTCTTGCTCATTCATGAAAAGGCCTGCACGGTCTTCCCACGTCGCAGGCAGCTTCTCCTTGTCCTTGGTCACCCAGGGATCCCAGCTCGCTCCTGGTTGGTCCACTTGGCTTCCAAGTGCAGTTGGTAGCAGGAAGACACCATGGACAAAGCATTCCCAATGGCTTCTCCACTGCCCCAGGCGAGAACACGCAGCGAGGCGCTCCTCGACGTCAGTGGGGCCGGAGAGCGCAGTCCTTGTGAGGCAGCTGCACACGGCCCTCTATGGCCTGGAGGAGAGCATGGCCCTCGCTGGATGGCTGGCCTTCCCCACCGCACAGGAGAGGAAAGCCCGACACTTCTGTGGCAGACATGGGGGAACGGAAGTCCACTCAAGAGGGAAGGGGCCCTTTCCCAAGGGCCTCAGTGGTTCATGGGTCTAAAAGATGGACCCATGCCAGGCACAGTGGCTCACACCTGTCATCCCAGCATTTTTGGAGGCTGAGGTGGGCAGATCACCTGAGGTCAGGAGTTCGAGACCAGCCTGGCCAACATAGTGAAACCCCGTCTCTACTAAAAATACAAAAAATTAGCCAGGCGTGGTGGTGTACACCTGTAATCCTGGCTCCTCGGGAGGCTGAGGTTGGAGAATCACTTGAACCCGGGAGGCAGAGCTTGCAGTGGGCCGAGGCTGTGCCACTGCACTCCAGCCTGGGCGACAGAGTGAGACTCAGTCTCAAAGAAAAAGAAAACAAAAGGACCCAGACTTACAAGCATTTGGGAGCATGAGACTGAGGCAGGACTCGTTTCCTCCACGTGGCTCCCAGGCATTGAGAAAGGAAACCGGTTTCAGGAACACAAGACTGCTTTCAAAATAGATTTTATTTCTTTTTTACATGTATTTTGCAAAATTTCCAAGGTAAACATTAGCTCCACATATAGAAATAAAAGAGTTCTTTAAGAACTAGCATTTAATTCATCACAAGAATGATCAAATTATGACAACAGAAAACAAACTAAAGCTACTGAGCCGAAGTGAAGAGCTGTTTTTACAAAGATCCCTCTCAGTGAGCCTCTGCCCTGCAGCTGACTCAAGCCATCATGTATGTACGGCGGTAAGAAAGGACACTGGCCCGGGGCGGTGGCTCATGCCTGTAATCCCAGCACTTTGGGAAGCTGAGGCAGGTGTATTACCTGAGGTCAGGAGTTTGAGACCAGCCTGGCCAACACGGTGAAATCCTGTCTTTACTAATAAATACAAAAACTAGCTGGGCATGGTGGCACATGCCTGTAATCCTGGCTAATGGGGAGGCTGAGGCAAGAGAATAGCTTTAACCCGGGAGGCGGAAGCTGCAGTGAGCTGAGATCGCGCCACTGCATTCCAGCCTGGCGACAGAACAAGATGGAGAGAGAAACTCCATCTCCAAAAAAAAAAAAAAAAAACACAAAAAAACAAAGAAAGGCCACTGGCACAGTACGGCAGCTTTGCAAGTTCAAAGACTGTTTTAGTGTTAGCTCCCATGAGTACATCTTCCACAGGCATTTGCTGCTTTGCATTGTTGACTGCGATGGGTCAATTCTGAGTGTGATCAAGAAGACATTCTCTTGGAGATACATTTTATATAAATCTAGTTACATGCTAAATTGTCAAATGGTTAATGGTACTAAACACGCAAAGCCAGCATCTCCTAAAGCCTCTACATTTCTGCATCATCATCATCATCGTCATCATCATCATCATCATCATCTTTGGCTCTGAAATGCATTTTTCTGAACTCTCGTCTGCTCATTGAAGGACAAGATGAAGACGCAGGTGGGAGGTCCTTAGAGGAGAAGAAAACATGGACTTCAGTCACAAGCAACACACATTTGCATCTGCATCTGCAGTGCATCCCAACCATTTGCTTTGGGGCTGCAGAGCACTCTTCCCTTTTAGACGCGTGAAAATGAATGAGTCCCAGCACTGTCTCTAGATAAGAGCTTCCTCCCTACTGGGCTGATCAAGCAAAGAGAAGGAAAGATGCTGGGTTCAAAACAAAAGTGAAAGCGACAGAAAGCGTGGGATGGACGCTCCAGAAACCACAAACCTGGTTCCATGAAAACACACTTGTGGCTGCGGGAGAAGACCGCCCCCCTTCCCCCGCCAGCCTTTCCCCATGGCAATGATTCTCAGCCTGGGAGATGGAGGGAGTGCTCCCAATTAGCCAACGGTTTCATTTTCTCCTCTGGGGTTAAAATGATTAACTGATGTTGAATTTTGTGTCGAGGCATTATGTACATGCAGGAAGCGGGGAGGGGAGTGTGTGACTTGAATGTGCCGCTGGCTGCCTGATGCCCTCGGGAGGAGGAAGGTGCCGCTCTTACCTGCATGAGCTCAACGTTTCCAAAGAAGCGGCTCACGGGCATTGGCTGATTGCTGTCATCATCTAGGAAGACGCTGTTGTCCATCTGAAGTGGTGGCTTCCGCACGTCCTCTGCCTCCAGCCCTGACTCATTCTGCTTCTGCACGGTGGAGCTGCTGTTGGATTCTTCTGCCCCTGCCCCGGCACTGGGTTTTGGCAGGGACGGGCCACCTTCAGTCTTTGCTAAGCGAGAGTCACTCACAGCTCTGCAGCCACTGAGGGGAAGACCTGCAGCCTCCTGCTGCACAGAAACCCCAGCCTCACCTCCTGGAAGCAAGGCGCTGCCTTCAGCAAACTCATCTTCACAAGGGGTCTCTGGTGTCACTTTTGGCAAAGAAGCGCTGTCATTCTTAGGAACAAGCTTCTGTAATTCTGACTTCACAAGATGACCTTTGTCACACTTGAACTTCTTGGGCATTCGCCTGTCTGTGGCTTTGTGGGATGAGGAAGTCTGTCAAGAAAAACACTGTAAGGGGAACCAGACACATCTAGCAAATAAAACAGGCCTCGATCCAGAGGCTAGTATTTCTTCTCACATGTGAAATGATAAAGACCACCACTTTCACAGATTGCCATTTCGCTGTTCTGCCACCAAGAGACAAAATCCAAGTGAGGCTGCGACTGAATCTAGACACACCCCAAGAGCACTCCTCCACTTTCAGTTTTCCTAGAGGCATCACCGTTCCTGCGGGCAAGTCTGAAGCAAGGATTTATATATCATACGTTTACAACAAAATAATCCAGCTTTCATGCATTTCTGCTAGGGCAAAAGCTCCGTGAAGGCAGGGGTCTTTGCTTTATTCACGAAATGCTTCCTGGCACACAGTAGGTGCTTAAAAATATTTGCTAAATTGACAAATTTTTACCAAGCCCCTCATTATGAGCAAAATTGTGCTAAAGGCTGGCATATGGCCAAGTCCCAACCCCTCAGCGGCAGCTCCGGGCTCAGTGGCGCAGCTCTACTTCACCGGTAAGTTCAGGAACTCACTCCTCGGAAATGACAGCTACGCTAGGTTGAATGGCAGATGACATGAGCATCCCTTCCCCACCCACTCTGCTTTTCTCTTAAAGCCTCCAGGGGTGAGGTAGCACGACAATGGGCCAGCAAGACTTGACAGCTGACCTAAGAGCAGAATGACGAGCACAAGGGGTCTCAGGGCCTGGGTCTAGACACACACACACACACACACACCACAGGCAGGCAGGTGCTAGGATAGAGCCTGGGTCTAGACACACACACACACACACACACCACAGGCAGGCAGGTGCTAGGATAGAGCCTGGGTCTAGACACACACACACACGGGCGGACAGGTGCTAGGATAGGGCCTGGGTCTAGACACACACACACACACACACACACACACACAGGCAGACAGGTGCTAGGATAGAGCCTGGGTCTAGACACACACATGGGTGGGCAGGTGCTAGGATACAACCTGGGTCTAGACACACACACACATGGGCGGACAGGTGCTAGGATAGAGCCTGGGTCTAGACACACACGGGCGGGCAGGTGCTAGGATACAGCCTGGGTCTAGACACACACACACATACACATGGGCGGGCCTGTCAAGTGTGTCTTTCCCTAAAGGCAATTAGAGTGCTGCCACCTTTTCATCTGAAATACTCCCCCTCTGGCAGACAAGCAACATTTGATATTTTTCTAAAGCGACACATCTTGGAATGACAATTTTGTATAAAAATGGACCCCTGAGTCAGGAACTTGGCGTTCTCCATGGTAACAGGGCTCACCAGACATGCTGTCTTGGCAGACGTGGAACCAGCGACTTCCTGGGCAGAGGCCAACCCGGTTGCCGAACAATTTCGGGCTTTCAGGCGTGCTGAAGACCGCACTCCACCTGTGAGCTAGACCAGATCGAGAGCCAGTCAAACAGTGCGCTCAGGAAAGCAGCATGAATGTGGCCCGAATGTGCAAATCTGAACAAAACTGTGCCTGGGTTTAAGATACAGGAGCTACTCTTTCCAGGATCTCGGAGACTTGGGACGATCTGGTCCCTTATCTTGCATGTTTCTAGTAACCACTATGTGTACATTAGTGGAACTTAAGTCAACTTCAAAGTGTTTAGAATAAGCAGCACATGCCCTCCCTGAGAAAGATCTGCAACTTTTCTACATTGTCAAAGTTCTTGATAAAAGGCAACATGAGGAAACCAAAGCTTCTCTCCCTCAAATTAGAGTCCTATTCTATTAGCTGAAAGCAGCTAGCTACTGTCTCACAACTCTTCATATTAACAAACTGCTCTACCTCTCTTTCATCCTGAATGTAAAGCAAACTCTTCTAATAACAAGAACAAAAGAAACTAAAGACACAACACTTTAAATAACTATTTAGGAATAATTTTAGGTTTTCAGAAAAGTTGCAAAAAGTAGTACAAAGAAATGGGTGTGATGGCTCACACTTGTAATCACAGCTACTTGGAAGTCTAAGGCAGAAGGACTGTTTGAGGCCAGGAGTTCAAAACCAGCCTGGGCAACACAGCAAGATCCCATCTCTTAAAAAAAAAAAAAAAAAAAAAAAAAAGAGCCAGGTATGGTGGTGTGCCCCTGTAGTCCCAGCTATGTGGGAGGCTGAGGTGAGAGGATCACTTGATCCCAGGAGTTTGAGGCTGCAGTGAGCTATGACTGCCTCACTGCACTCCACCTAGGTGACAGAGTAAGACCATGTCTCTGAAAAAATAATGATAAAAAAAATAGTACAGAGAGTTACCATGTAGCCTCCACTCAGCTTCCACTAATGTTAAACAACTATAGGATATTTGTCAACATTCACAAATTAGTGGCCAGATGGGGCAGCTCACACCTGTAATCCCAGCACTCTGAGAGGCCAAGGTGGGTGGATCATCTGAGGTCAGGAGTTCGAGACCAGCCTGGCCAACATGGCGAAACCCTGTCTCTACTAAAAATATAAAAATTAGCCAGGTGTGGTGGCGCATGTCTGTAGTCTCAGCTGCTGGGAAGAATCGCTTGAACCCGGGAAGCAGAGGTTGCAGTGATCTGAGATTGCGCTATTACACTCCAGCCTGGGTGACAGAGAGAGACTCCATCTCAAAAAAAGAAAAAAAAAAAAAAAAAAAGAAATTAGCGACAGCAGAATATTCTTCACCAAATTATAGACTTTGTGTTTTATCACTTTCTCCATGAACTGTTTCTCTGTTCTGGAATCCAGTCTAGAATAGTGCATTGCACTTAGAAGATGGTACGTTTTAAAGCTCACCTTAAAACTCAAAAGAAATGAGTGTGAGTAGCAGAAGCAATAAATAGGAGCAATGCAGGTTGGAACAGCCAGGAGAGGCCCAAGAGCTACTGCTGACAGGCCCTAGAACTGGAACCCAGAGGGAAGGATGAAGAGCGCTCTGCCCAACAGCAGGTAAGAGAAATAAAAAAAGAAAAAAACAACAACAACACAGAAATAAGCTATCTCCGCCATCAGCCCGTAGCCCAAGACAGCTCCGGAAGCCCTGAACGGCGGCAGCTCCAAGACGCCATGATACTGCGGCAGTTGGAGTTGCGTTTGAAACCGGGGAAAAGAGCAGGCAGCAACCCACAGGAGGCCAGGACACCTGCCAGCTACACACAGGACGAGTCAGGTGCCCACAGGCCCGTGAAGCACCTGCCACCATGGCACACCGGGGACTGGGCCTCCATCCTCTCATGAGGGCAGGGCTTTGTAACAGAACTTGCTAAGAGTTGCCATAAACACGTTTCATCAAAATCCTCCCACTGGGTCTGAAGCCCATCTCCCTAAAATGCCATCATGAACCTCACAGGGAAAAGACACCTCTGTTCTAGAAAGCCACTGCCCATTCTCTCTTCCCTGCTGGGAGCCCTCCTCCAGGCGCTGCGCTGTCCTGCGCCGGAATAGGCTGTGTGGGGAGCCAAGCTCCGTGCCTGAGCAGCTTTGAAGGAGCAGCCCCCCCATTTCAGATGAGGAGAACTTGGGTAAGGAGCTTATAAGGTTACACAAGTGATGCCTGGCCTCCAAATCGCTCTTCCATCACCACAGCTCACCATAGATATGACCCCCAAAAACTGAGGTGGGGACTGAACTCTGTTTTGCGCCTGCAGGTCCGTGTTCTACGCCTGCGGGTCTGCGCATCCGCGGGTTCAGCGCCTGCAGGTCCGTGTTCTAGGACTGCGGGTCTGGGCGTTCTGCGCCTGCGCGTCTGTGTGTTCTGCGCCAGCAGGTCAGCGTTCCGCGCCTGCGGGTCTGTGTGTTCTGCACCTGTAGTTCTTTTCCTGCAGCAGGTGCGTCTCAAAGATTCCATCAGCATCTTGGCAGCAGTGGCTCTGAACTCTTCACGTGCGACAGGCTCATCAGGTGACCTTTCAGCCCCTTCTGCAGAGAAAAGCCAGAGGATCTGGTGGGCTTGGAAGCGCTGGCTGTTATAGGCACCTGAGCAGGCCATTTGCTGTCCACTCCGGACTGACAGGAGTCAAAATATGAGAGCAGCTTAGCTTCAGTTTCATCATGGATTAACCACCTCCAAGGTGTCAACTCTAAAATGTCAAGAATTGGTCACATTCTCACTTGCAGATTCTTGCTCTGCAGCTGGGCAGCTTAGATTGGTCCCACAGTCCAAAACAGAAAGAATTTCTCATCATTGACATCCTCCTCATTCTAGTAGGTTGTTTAAAAACTGGCATATCAGAAGCACAAAGTTTCTCCAAAAGGGCTGGCCGAGACAGCTTGAGGACCTTCACTGACCTCCTACTCAGAGGAAGTGATGAGCAATCCCAAAACAACCATTTAGAGAGCCTTTGGAAATGGTCCTACGGGCAACCCGCAAATGAAGAAACATTTGCTCCAGAATATCTACATAATTTGGTCAGGACATGGAGAGTCTGGGGCATTTGAGCTCTGTCCTGCAGCAGCCAAGAGCACAGGGCCAGCTCCCCCCGCTCCCAGGCAGAGGGCTTTCTTCCCAGGGCAAGCAGGGCAGCAGTGCTTCCCTTTCTGCTCTCATCCTACTTGTTGCTGAGATGAGGTCCTGAGTGAGTAGGATTGAGAAGAGAGGCCTCCCTTCTGCTCAGACCCTATTTGTAGAATGTAGGCTTCACCTTGGCTCTGTAAATTTCCCAGTGAACTAAGAAGACTGGGGCCCCGTCAACCTTGTCCCAGATAGGAGGTGGTTCTAGACCAGGGGATGCAAATGTGGAGGCTCTCAGGCTGCTGCTAGACCCCCTGCCGTCCCATCCAGAGAGAAGCCTATTGCTGTCCGCAGCCGCACAGCCTGGCTCCGAGGTTCTGATTCAGGTGAGAGGCAGGCAACTCAACAGACAGCTCTTTAGTCTTCCCAAAGGCACTGAATTCACTGCAATGGAATGTGGAGAAGTTCAAGCCTAAGGGAGCTCTCTCAAGAACAGTGGAGGCTGTGACAAGGTGGGTAGGGGCAGTGGAGAATCCAGCAAGAGGCCAAATTGTAGTCCAACTAGTTTGCAGGAGAGAACCAGAGACTAACATGGCTGGAAGGGCCCTCCTGGGCTTAGAACAAACTAATCAAACACTGACTCTAATTTAGAAAGTTTCCTTCCAAAAAAGCCACAATTTGATTAGATTAGTTTGTAGAGCAACTTATGCCCAGGCTATTGCTGAGAATAGCACAATAAGCTGGCATTAGCAAAGTTTAACAGCTGAATGTGGTCAGGGAAAGAGGAAAGGGACCCCACTAAAACCACTGTCATCCAGGGTGGCTGTGGGCACACCCAAAGCTGTGTGCCATCCCCCACCAGCAACGTCAGAGGCTGAACACTGTGGCAGGGGAAACCTACTTCATCAAAATAATCCACCCGGTTGCTAAGCAAATAAGCATATTAACAATGAGAAACCCCAGGGTTGGGGATAGTAGCCAGAATTGCTAAAACATATTATCTAAAATGTCCCGATTCTGACAAAAAATTATGATGCAATCAAAGAAACAGAAAACTAGACTCATACCCTGGAATAAAAGCAGGCCACAGAAGCTGTCTGTGAGAACGACCAGAAGTTGGATTTATACATATATAAAGGACCAAGGTAGCCATCATAAACAAGATCAAAATCATGAAACAAGAAGGAAGATAATGTTGCATCAAAGAGACTATCAATAAAGAGAAATTACTTAAAAATCAAATAGAAATTCTGGAGTAGAAAAGTCTAAAAACTGAAATAAAAAAATTCACTAGAAGGGCCCAATAGTAGATATGAACTGGTAGAATAAGCACATTTAAGCTAGATGGATAGATTATGCCCGCTGAAGAACGGAGAGAAGAAAAGAATGAAGAACAATGAAGAGGGCCTCAGAGAAATGTCGAACGGTATTAAGTGCACTAACGTATGTGCAATAAGAACCACAAAAAATGCAGACAGGAAGGAGCAGAAAAAACATTCCGAGAAATAATGGCTGAAAACTCCCCAAATTTACAGAAAAACATCAACCTACATATCCGGGAATCTTAGTGAAGTGAACATGCAAAGAGATCCACAGATACATCACCACAAAAATACAAAGATCAAGGGCAAACTCTTGAAAGCCACAAAAGAACAAAATCTTGAAAGCCACAAGAAGAAAGCCACTGAGAAGGCAACCTCAATAAATGAAGGACTTCTCAGCTGAAACAACGGAGAATATTCAAACATATTCAAAATGCTCAAAGAAAAAAAAACTAATAGCCAGGTGCAGTGGCTCACACCTGTAATCCCAGCACTTTGGGAGGCCGGGGTGGGAGGATCATGAGGTCAGGAGATCGAGACCATCCTTGCGAACACAGTGAAACGCCGTCTCTACTAAAAATACAAAAAATTAGTTGGGCTTGGTGGCACGCACCTGTAGTCCCAGCTACTTGGGAGGCTAAGGCTGGAGAATCGCTTGAACTTGGGAGGTGGAGGTTGCAGTGGGCAGAGATCACACCACTGCACTCCAGCCTGGGCGACAGAGCAAAACTCCATTTCAAACAAACAAACAAACCAACAAACAAACAAACCGGGACCTATATCTAGCAAAGCTATACTTCAAAAATGGGCTGGGAGTGATGGCTTACGCCTGTAATCCCAGTGCTTTGGGAGGCTGAGGCAGGTAGATGACCTGAGGTCAGGAGTTTGAGACCAGCCTGGCCAACATGATGAAGCCCCATCTCTAGTAAAAATACAAAAATTAGCTGGCATCGTGGTGGGCACCTGTAATCCCAGCCATTCCAGAGGCTGAGGCAGGAGAATCACTTGAACCCAGGAGACAGAGACTGCAGTGAGCCGAGATTGTGCCTCTGCACTCCAGCCCAGGCAACAGAGCGAGACTCTGTCTCAAACAAAAACAAAAAACTCACTTTACAAGAAATACTAAAGGAAGTTAGACTGAAAGCAAGTGACCCCAGACAGTAATTCAAAACCACACACACACACACACACACACCACCAGTAAAGGTAATTATGTTCTTACAAAAGATAGTGTAAACACCTATTTTTCTACGTCCTTCTCTCAACTAATTTTGAAAGCAATTGTATACGATAATACGTATATAATATATACAGACATGTACTATATTTGCCAATCACAAAACAAATAAGGTGGGTGAAAGCAAAGCCCTATGGGTCTAAGGAAATGACCATACATAGTAATAATTATAACACCATATTGTTGAGTTTGTAACATCATCAGATGTAATACATATAACAAGATACCAGAAAAATAACCATATAAGAGTAACATTTCTGTATCACTTGGAATTAACCTAGTACGAATCTGAAGCTGATTAAGGTATGTGTGGTAAAACACAGAGCAAGCACTGGAAAAAAACAAAAAATATAGTAAAAAAAAATCATGAAAATGCTACGTTAGGAAATATTCACTTTAATCCACTTAAAGAAGGAACAGGGGAAGAAAAAGACAGACTTGTGTGAAGAAAAGAAAAAGTAAAATGGCATATGTAAACCCAACTACAGAGACTACCAGACTGGATTTTAAAAAAGATCCAAGAATACGCCGCCTATAGGAGACACATTGTGGTTGAAAGATAAAAACAGTAGGAGTTGGAAATCACAAGTGGCCACTCCATTTGAACAAACCAGGAGAGCCCAGATGCAGCTCAGAGCCTCCCAAGAGGCCCCAGCCCAGGTCCGGGTCCGGGTCCACTGTGAAAAGGGTCCTTCACCTTAATTGTTACCCACACAGTGAGCATTTGCCCCTTGTCAAACACTGGCACCCCCAATCCGCACCATCCTCTGGGTGGATCCCTCATCACCCCATTTTTTGCATATTAAGTAGCTGGGGCCAAGCTGAGGTCACATGCTGTATGACCCCCACTGGAGTGGCAGCAGTTGAGGGGCACAAACTCAGCTCTAAGGCATCCAGCACTGCCAGGAGTTGAAACCAGTTCTGAAGGGGGGCACACCACCTTCCTGGGAAAGTGGTCTGAAGTCTCCCTTCAAGGGGGCGTGACCTGGGAGCCCCCTTCTCCCAGGACGTGTCCCAGAGCCCCCCTTCTCCAGGTGCAGGGGTGACCTGGGAGCCCTCTTTTCCCGCGTGAGCTCCACTTGTCCCCCAGGCGTGGCCCGGATCCCCCATTCTCCCGGGGGCGTGGCCTCAGCGCTTCACTTCTCCCGGGACGTAGCCTGGGAGCGCCCCTTCTCCCGGGGGCGTGGCCCGGAGCCCCCCTTCTCCCGGGGGCGTGACCTGGAAGCCCCTCTATTCCCGGGGGCGAGGCCCAAGCGGACGCCGCACCTAGGCCACAGGCGCCCCGTGACACTGCCACGGCTCTCCAGACAGCGGGTGGCCCGGAGCCCCCGCCCCCACCCTGCCCAGCGCAGCTACTGCCGGGCCCCAGCCCTCACCTTCCGGCTCCTCATGAGTGAGCACCGCCGCCAAGTCCCGCGCCCCCGGCCCAACGCGTCCCGGCTGAACAGCGATGCGGAGTCCGCAGAGCGCGCCGCGGCGGCCACCGACGTTTACATAGCCAATCACAGCGCAGCGCCTTCGTCATGTGACGCCACAGTTGTCGCTTACGTAAGCGGCGCGCGCAGCTCGCAGGTTTTGGGCCAGTGGTGGGAAGCTGGAGCAGTAAGTCGGGCTGTGGCCGGCAGTGTTTGTGAGGGCGCGTCCCTTGGCAGCCCTGTAGCTGCCATGTTTCCCACGCCTGTGGCAGGCCTGGGAGGTTATGTTTAAGGGGCGATTTTCTTGTAGCGTCTACGCTATATTTGAAGGGCGGACGGCGATGTTCATGAACGGCGCTTCCGTTGGTGCACTTGTGGTCGCCATGTTTGGGGGGGTGGGCACCATGTTTTTGAGGGGCGTTTCCCTTGAAGCGTCTTTGGCCACCATGTTTGAGAGGGGCAGACGGCTATGTTTGTTCCCTTTTTGCGCCTATGGCCGCCATATTTGAGAGGGGCGGACAACGATGTTCGTGAGGGGCGCTTTCCTTGAAGCGTCTTTGGCTGCCATGTTTGAGAGGGCGGACGGCCATGTTTGTGAGGGATGCTTCCCTTGGTGCACCTGTGGCCGCCATGTTTGAGGGGCGGGCGAGGCGTCCGCAAGGGGTGCCTCCCCTTGCAGCCCCTGGCCACGACCCTGCAGGAGGGCAGGCGGTGATTTCTCCAGTGCCGCAGAGCGCTGGTTTCTGAGCGCCGGTGAGCGGCGTTGAGCAGCGCGAGGGACCCCCCCCCCCCAGGCCTGTGCTGCCCTGCGACGTGCCGCTTTGGGTTGGGGTGGCCCGCCTGGGAAGTGGCCTCTGCTATTCCCCACGTCGCGGGCCTTAGTGGAGGCCCTCGGTGGGCCCAGAAGGTCAGGTTCCGGCGTTAGGGCTGGGCGCCCTGACCTCACCACCCGTCACGTGCACGGCAGGAACTGACTCCACCGCCGCCCCGTTGCTCCTGGGGCCGAGGTGGACTCAGCGGCCACGCCTCCTCCATTGGACACGCCCCTAACAGGTCTGTATGGACACGTACCCTCAGCGGCCACGCTTTCTCCAGTCGGCATGCCCCTAGTAGGTCTTGATGGACACAGTGGCCCCGCCTCCTCCAGTGACCACGCCCCTAGCAGGTCTTGACGGACACAGCTGCCACGCCTCCTCCAGCCGACTCACCCGTATCAGGCCTGGGCTGCAGGTGTGTCCTCCTTGGCTGCACCTTGACATCCTGGCCTTCCCATCAGCCAAGGGAGGTGTTTATAAAGCTGAGAACCACTGTTGTTTTTTTTGTTTTGCGTATGTGTGTTTTTTTGAGATTTGGAGTCTCGCTCTGTCGCCCAAGCTGGAGTGCAGTGGCGACATCTTGGCTCACTGCAGCCTCCGCCTCCGGGTTCAAGCAGTTTTCTGCCTCAGCCTCCTGAGTAGCTGGGATTACAGGTGAGCCTCACCACGCCCGGCTAATTTTTTTATTTTTAGTAGAGACAGGGTTTCACCATATTTCACCATGTTCAGGCTGGTCTTGAACTCCTGACCTCTTGATCCACCGGCCTCGGCCTCCCAAAGTGCTGGGATTATAGGCGTGAGCCACCTCGCCGGGCCTAAAATTCTTAAAAACAGAACAGTTGGCTGGGCGCTGTGGCTCACACCTGTAATCCAGTACTTTGGGAGGATGAGGTGGGCGGATCATTTGAGGTCAGGAGTTTGAGACCAGCCCATCCAACATGGTGAAACCCCTTCTCTACCAAAAATTACAAAAATTAGCCGGGCTTGGTGGCACACGCCTGTCATCCCAGCTGGGAAGCTGAGGCAGAGAATTGCTTGAACCCTAGAGGTAGAGGTTGTAGTGACTCGAGATAGTGCCACAGCACTCCAGCCTGGGCGATGGAGTGAGACTCGATCTCAAAGAAAAACAAAGAAAGAAAAGAAAAGGGCGTGGGGGCCGGTTGAGGTGGCTCACACCTGTAATCCCAGCACTTTGGGAGGGCGAGGCAGGTGGATCACGAGGTCAGGAGTTTGAGACCAGCCTGACCAACATGGTGAAACCACGTCTCTACTAAAAATACAAAAATTAGCCAGGCGTGGTGGTTCGTTCTTGTAATCCCGGCCACTCAGGAGGCTGAGGTAGGAGAATCACCCGGGAGGCGGAGGTTGCAGTGAGCTGAGATCGTGTCACTGCACTCCAGCCTGGGTGACAGAGTGAGACTCCATCTCAAAAAAAAAAAAAGAAAAAGCAAGGGGTGCAGGGTGGAAACCATGTCAGGGCCGGAAGACACCTGGCCCCTCCACTCTGCCTGCAGGTGGCTGCCCAGTCCGGGGCTGGTCCCAGGTACTGGGGCACAGGGTGCACGCAGCTGTCCATACAGTGCTTTGCAAATAAGTGAGAGTCGTATTGCCTTTTAAAATCATTATTGTTTTTTTGCAAGTGAGAACATTTAAATCAGACGGTTTTGTCAGAAGCATTGGGTTTTCCGCTTAAACTACAAAGGTTGAGAAGTGAGCTTCGTTGCATTGTGGCTTCATAGACTGCTCGGGGTCCCTCTGTGCACTGTTCCAAAGCAGAGTGTGATTCATAAGCTCTTCCAAAAGCATCAACGTGCCTGCTCTTACAGAATGACTCCCTCAAAGCCGAGACATGCAGCTGATGCCTCCTTTTAGTGCCTGAGAAGTGAGAGTATTTAAGGATCCTGCCAGCTTGAGCTCTGTGCAGCCTCCACTCTCTTTAGAAGTGTGACGCTTGGTAATTAGGTGGAGCTCTGAAATTAGACTGCACGTGGGGTTTTGCTTTCAGCAGTGAGTGAAGTTGTTTGCGGTCCTGGCGTGCGCACACTCACACAGGCTCCTACCTGGCTGTGGCACCCTCTCTCTTCCCAGCCCTGCACTTCACCCGTGTTATTTCCCATGTTGCACAGAAGGGGAGGAGACAAATGTGTAACTGGCAGGAAATCCATTTGAAATGGAAACTTAATATAATCGCTGCCAGCTGTTCAGAAAGAAATGAGAGCCAGTGATACTTTGTTAAACACCTAGCCCGTCCCGTTCTCAGAGATTGGTTTCATAATAAGCTTGGTTCCATGGTTTCATTTTGGAGTCATGGAGAGCTCAAAGTTCTCATCCACTGGGGCTTGTCTGGTGTTGGCCTGTCTGGTTTGTGGTTGGTGCCAGTGGACGTAAACACCTCACTGTCTGGCCTCGCCCGATGGGGCTCTGGGCTCTGAGCCATCTGGACTTTAACATTGCAAAGGGCTCTCCCCTTCACCACTGTGCTCTGTCCCCTCCCCTAGGTCTGGGATGAGGATGGTTTCCAGCTTCCCAGCTGCTCAGGCCTGACCCCCAGGCTGTTCTTGGAACATCTCTCTCTCCCTGCCCACATCCTATCAGATGCCGGTCGCTGTTAATTCTAGACTTTGAAGCCCCATGGTTGGTCTCTCCTTTTCTTCTGGCCTGGGTGGCTCATTGGTGTTGGGGTGAGCCCCTGCTTCTAGGATCCAGAGCCCCAGTCTTAAAGTGGCCTGTAAGTCCTGGCATGGTGCCTGGCACACTGTGGGTGCCCAGCAGGTGTTTGCTGAAGGAATGTATGGAAGGTCTCCTGAGCTTGCCCGCTGCTGCTGCTCCCTGCTCCAGACACACGGAGTCCCAGCACCTGCTCCCCACCCATCTGCTGTCCACACTGCCCCCCTCAGCCCCCTGACCACTGCAAAGCCTCTCCCCCACTTCCCTCTGCCTGAAAACTTTCTCTCCCCAGCCCCCCAACCCACATTTTGCTCAGCTAATTCATTCCTCAAACCTCAGCTCAGCTTAAATCTCCTGTCCTCAGGGGGCCCTTCCCAGATGCCCCCTACATTAAATCTGGTTATTGCTTTTATAGCATTCTGCACTCTTCCACTGGGACACCATGGCGGGCCTGGCTCATTTCTTCCCCCTGCTTGATTCCAGAGTGTGGCACATCCACTAATTCGCTCAACGTGTCAAGCTCCACTGTGTGCTGGGGACTGGGCCAGGTGTGAGGCCACGTGGTATGGAGCCCAGGGAGGAATCATCACACAGAATTGTGCCTTTGCAATGTGAGGAGAGCCATGAGGGAGAGGCCACGTGGGCAGCAGCACAGGGCTGGGGGTGTTGGGCGAGGATCCTGGGAGGAAGTGGCTGGGGTCCCCTCTCCCTCCCTCATCCTCCAGGACCCAGGC
Organism: Cacajao melanocephalus; assembly: GCA_963573385.1. Lineage (NCBI taxonomy): Eukaryota > Metazoa > Chordata > Mammalia > Primates > Pitheciidae > Cacajao > Cacajao melanocephalus. Next base: position 40,898 of record CAUYLG010065734.1, read on the forward strand.
CCTCTAGGGGGAAACAGTCAGGGCCTCCCAGTCAGTGCTGGGAGGTGGTGAGTGGAGCCTGGTCTGCACAGGCCACCCCTCCTGGTGAGGAGCATTCTTGAATCCTCTCCCCTGACCCACCCCAAGCTGTTGAATTGCAGGAGACCCTGGAAGAGCACAAAACCAGGCTTGGCCAAAGCCATCTCCGCACCATGGCTTCCAGGGTCCCGCTGTCCACTTCCATTCTTTATTCCTGATTAGCTGTGCCCCTGTTCGGCCAGGTCAGGGCCCAGTGAGGTTCATCAAGGTGGCAGGCGTGTGAAGTCTACACAGGCCTGTACATGGCCGGCCTCCCACGTGAACTGAAAGCCCCCGGAAGGCAGGGCTCCTGTTTTGGTCACGGAGACTGGGATGTGTTGGTGATACCCGAGGGGCATTCACTGGCTGGCTGACTGGCCAGGGCTGAGACGCACACAGAGAACTTGAGCACCATGGGCTGGAGGAAACTTTCCGTACCACAGATTCACTGCTTAGACACTGCTGTGCCCCAGCTCAATATTTGCCTTTGACGAACACTATAGGGCTGGTGAGAAAGTTGAGGAGAGTTTTCAACTGATTAGCAGTTGGTAGACTCATTAACTGAGGCCACCCCGGCCAGAGCACATCACATTCCTGCCAACAGATGGTGGCCTGTATGATGAGAGGTCGTCTCTTGCATACTGGCCCTTTATATTGAAAAGAAAGAGGTAATAGAGAGCGAGAGAGAGGGAGGGAGGGAGAAGGCAAGGGGGAAAGAAGCTTGCAGCATGCTTTTAAAATGTTCTCTTTAAATTGACCTAAACAAATGTTTTCTTAGTAGCCTACCGTCTCATATTCTCTCTGTCCACCCGACTTAGCTGGGGAAAAGTAACCCCATGGTGGACAGCTGTCTGCTGTTGGAAAGTTTCACAGTTCTTGCCCTGGGCCTGCCCCATGCACGTGGTGCCCAGGTCCTGCCGTGAATAAAGGATGCAGCAGAGAAGGGTGTGAGCTCTGAGACTGCTAGGGCGCCTGAGAGACTCATGGGGCTTCCACTGGGGCCATCGGAAAATGCCCAGAAACTTCAGGGAGCCACCAGCCTGGGGCAGAGGGTCTCTTCTGGAGGTGGTGGCATCAGAATCAGGTGTTAAGTACATAGGAACTGTGGGCGCCGTGCAGAGATGGGGAAGGGTGTGGGGAGACCCCATGAGTGTGGAGGTGGGAGTCAGAAGCTTCAGCCTATTCCCATATAAATAATGAAGAAGAAAATAACTAGAGATATTACCATAGTAGGTATTCATAGGTGATCTTAGTTATTCATAGGTGATCTTAGTTCTTTTACTAATGCCTCTCAGGTCACAAAGTGTGAACCTGGGGTAACATTGTGAAAGGAATGACCCTAAGGCGAGAAGCTTTAAGCCCTCTGCCATTCCCTTGTAAGGGCTGCTGGAGGGCGCCTTGGCTATGCGGCTGCACCAGTGATGGGAAAGCGCCCGCTGTTTTGCAGGCTGCGGAGGGAGGTGTCAGAGATGTCCCCTTCCCCGGAGGAGTTAGGAGAAAACTCCGCTCCTCCAAGCTTTTGTGGTAGGCCTGACGGCTGTCAGGGAGGCAGACATCCGGAGGCTTAATTGTCTCTGTGTGATGCTGTGCTTCAGTGGTCACGTTCCATGTCCACTTTCATGTTCTGCTTCTGTACCTGGTTCCTTTTTTCTTGAAGGGATAATCAGTAAAAGTAATAGAAACCTTAATGTCTTTGTTCTTTCTTGACAAGTATAGAAAAGTGCTGATGTGTTTATTTATGCTCCTTACCTCGTCTTGGCTACTAGAAAGCCTTGGGCCTCTACCTATATGACACGTGGTGTACTTGACTCTATCACTGACCACCAGTGCCATGCCCTACCTCCCTTACCACCAGCTTTGTACTCAATAAAAGTCAGAGCGTGTGGGCACTTGGGGCCACTGCCGGGCTCCGGGCTTTGGTTGGCAGTGGACCCCTGGGCCGACACTGTCTTTTCTCTGTCTCTGTGTCTTGCGTCTTTTATTCCTACAGTTGCTGGTCTCCACATCAGCAGAGAGGGGCTCACAGGACCCTGTAGGGCTGGACCCTGCAAATGAGGTGTGGATGGAAGGGCCCAGCGCCTGCCCCCTTGGGGTTCTCAGCAGGGACTGAGCATTGTGAGGCTCTGGTAGCCCACTTTGTAGACTGATCGTCTGTGACATGATGCTGTTTGAGTAGAGTGGAGCATTTTCTGCTTCAGATAACCTACAACATGCTGGGGTTAGGAGGCAGCGATGGGTCCATGGTGCCTGCCCAGCCTGGCGTGTTGGTGGTCGTCAGAGGTCATAACCCGTGGCCTGACCTGGCTCGGTCAGCCCGGCCTGGCCATCTCTTCCCAGGCTCATGCTCAGCCCTGGCCCCGCTCTGCTCCCTTGCCAGGAAATTTGAGCATTCCTTAAGTGTCTCAATAGGGTGTTTTCGTTTTGTTCTTTCTGGTTCACTTGTCTTTTAATTTTTGGCCTTTTTTTTTTTTTTTTTTTAGTCTTGCTCTGTTGCCCAGGCTGGAGTGCAGTGGTGCAATCTCAGCTCACTGCAACCTCCACTTCCAATTGCTGAGGCAATTCTTTGGCCTCAGCCTCCTGAGTGGCTGGGATGGCAGGAGCCTGCCACCATGCCTGGCTAAGTTTTTGTATTTTTAGTAGAGAGAGGGTTTCACCATGTTGGCCAGGCTGGTCTCAAACTCGTGACCTCGTGATCCGCCCACTTCGGCCTCCCAAAGCACTGGGATTACAGGCGTGAGCCGCCGCGCCCGGCCTTGGCTTGTTTTTTAATCAACACCTAGCCGTATGTGTTCTGAAAATCGAATTGTGCTTCTGTTCTCACTGATGGCAGCTCACGGTCACCGTGTAAGTTAGCAGGATGTGGAGGTCCGTGTAGGAGAACTTGCACTTCCGCTTCCCACCGATGCAGGCCCCATGGAGATGCACCACCAGAAGCCAGGACTAGTCTCCTGCTGGAGTCCACTAGTTCCATTCGTCAAACATTTCTTGGGCTCTCTGCTCATGCGTAAAGAGCACTGCAGGCAGCACACAGGCAGGGCCCTGGGTGCTGTGGGTGCGGCTCTTGCCAGGGTGGAGCTTGCACCCTCTGTGGGGAGTCAGTGCACGTGCAGAGCTGCAGAGAGGGGCTGCAGGACAGGGGAACCCCAGGAACCCTGTGGTTTCCGCTTGCCCTGACTACGTGAAGAACACGCTCTATTAGGGTATCAGTGAAACTGCACACCATGGAGGACATTCAGATTGTCAGCGCCAACGTCATCCAGCACAAGCTCCAAGCGGTGGTCACACTGCATCTCGCTGCCAGCCTCCGGTGGGACCGTGCTCAGTGTCCTTTGAAGAAAAGGCCTGGGATTTGCAGAGCCTGGGAAAGGCTAAATGTCCAGCTAGATGGAAAAAAAAATTGCCATTTTATGAGAACCTTTGGGCAGTCAGGAAGAAAAACACCAGGATGAAGAGCCCTATTTTGAGAGCTCCCTTGCCTTCATGCACGGGCTGCTGGCAGTGGAAACTGGCCGCGGATTGTGCCGACGGCAGTCAGGTTCAGGCTGGGAGCAGCATGTGGACAGGTCCCTCTTGCAGATCCGCGTCTGCCTCCCACTCACAGGTGCTCCCGTGCCCAGCACCCTGTGGGCTTACTTGGCCAAACATCAAGGGCACAGCAGGGACAGCCTCCAGATAAATGGGTTTTCCCGCAAACATCCTGGTCATTGGCGAGCTGCTGTTTATCCCTCTGTGGCCATGTAGCTGTGCTCAGGCCGTGTACAGGATGAGGAGTTCCTGAAGAACTGTCTGCATCCAGGGCAGAGACTACGGGGTTCTGAGGTTCCCCTGCCGCAGCCTCTCTTAGCGGCTGTGCTTGTTCACTTGCCTTCTTTGAAACCCAAGCATCCGTCCTCGACTGCCACCGACACAGGTCAAGGCCACCCAGGAGGAGACACTGTGGGGCCCTGCCCGGTTCTCACGGGCGTCACATTTTGTCAGGACACAGACCCATGCAGGGCTGAGAATGACCTCACGTCCAGGTCGGTTCCCACGTGTGGCCTCCGGGAGCTAAAATCATCAGCTTTCAAATCAAACAGGTTTCATCTGAGCTACAGAGATGTCATGGGGTGCTGTGTCCTCACCAGCTGTCAGGAAAGGCCACGAGGACCCTGAAGGGGCAGCAAAAGCCATGGGAAGATGCAGGAAAGAGCGAGTGTGGGAAGGCAGGGGTACAGCCAGAGGGCGGGGTGGGGTGGGGCTTTCCCGCCTAAGTGCCTCAGCCACTGGAAAGCCAGCTGTGAATAGGCATCATTCAGCTTTTAGGGATGCAGGATGGTAGAGACTGTGTCGGTGGCGTTTGTGTGTGTGTCGGTGGCGTTTGTTTCAGAGACGAGACTTCTCTGTGTTGGGCGAGATCTTCCCTGCTCGTGGGCCTTGGGAGCAGAATGGCTGATGGGCGGTCTCTGCTCACCCAGGCCCGCTTCACTGCTGAGTGAAGGATTCCCCAGTTTCCTCGAAGGGCACTTGCCTCCCGAGGTCCCTGTGGCTGTGACTTCCCTGTCATGCTGCTTCCTAGGAATGCAGAACAGATTCAGGTCAGTGTGTTTTGAGGCAGCTGAGTGCTGCATGAGTGGCAGCGTCTGTAAACCTTGGTGCCGAGCCAGGGTCACCTGTGCCCACTCGCAGCAGCTGATAGGTGTGAGCTGATCCCTTGATTCTCAGGTGGGGGCTTCTCGGGGCTGGCCTGCTCCCTGGACCCCCCCAGGCCTCCTTGTGCAGTGGTCTCCCCTCGTCTGTTTTGGTGCAAGTACTCTTCCTGCTTGGCACTATTCTTCTCAAAGTCTGGGCACAGAATGGAGGCTGGCCCGAGTGGTCATCTGGTCTCCACACGTGTCTCTGCGTTTGTGGGGGTGTTGGCTTGCGGGCCCGGAGCAGTAAACAAGGTTTGTGTCTTGTCTTGAATTTTGAGATGGAACTGTCTTGAGTTCTTGGATGTTTTCAGGCTGATTCAGTTGCATGAATTTAGAGGCAAAAGGGTGGGGCTCATTTTCCCTTGGATTTGTCAGTTCCAAGATGACATACTTTAGTATTTCAGAAAATAGATTTATACCAGATCGGGAATTTCTCTATTTCTCTCTCTCTGTCTCTTTCAATCTCTGTCTCTTTCTCTCTCTCTCTCTCTCTCTCTCTCACAGACACACACACACACCCACACCCACACACACACACCCCCCACACACATACACATAGTAAGAGTTCAGGCCAATTACAAAGGTCAAGGACACAGTCCACACAAGGCCTCACACTGGTACCGATCACAAGTTCAGGTGCCCAAGGCCACCCTCAGGTTCAGTGACTCACTGGATGGACTCCCAGAATGCCCTGAAAGCCGTTACACTTGGTTTTGGTTTCTGTATTAGACCATTCTCGAATTGCTGTGAAGAAATACCCAAGACTGGGTAATTTATGAAGGAAAGAGGTGTAGTTGGTTCCCGGGTCCGCAGGCTGTACAGGAAGCGTGGTGGCATCTGCTGGGCTGCTGGCAAGACCTCAGAAGCCTCCAGTCATGGCAGAAGCCAGAGGGGTGCCGGCGTGTCTGTGTGGGAACAATCTAAATACCTCAGTTCTTTACTGGGAAAGGATACAGATTAGGATCGGCCAGAGGAGGGGAGGCGGCGGGCAGAGTCCAGGAAAAGTCCCCCAGGTGGAGCTCCTGCTGCCCCTCCCTGCGGGACTGGGACGTGTGACTCTCCTCTGTTGATGCGGTGGCAAGAGTGAGGGCCAGCCTCAACCCGCAGGGTCCAGGTTCTCATTAGGGCATGGCTGATGGAGTGACCGCCTGAGTGGTCAGCCCCTGTCCCTGGGCCGATTGAAGCCACGTGGCCTCTGTCCCCCACCCTCCGCCACATGGCTGGGCTTTGTGGCATGGCCAGCCTCACCCTGACACCATTGCGGTGGCTGACACCACCCCAAGTCACATCACTGGACTCTCACGTGTGACCCAAGGCCCTGGGCAAACAGTGACTCCTGTCAAGCAGGACATCGTGGAGGCCACTTTCCAGTGGTTTACAGCAGACATTCCTGTCCACACACACAGGTGAAGCAGGGAGAAAAGGGAGCCTCGTGTCTCCCCAGTGGGTCTGGAACGCCCCTTTTCGGAGGCTGCTTGGAACCTTCTTATCTCTTTTTATTTCTGATTTCTGTTGAGATTCCCTGGAACTAATGCCTATTGTATGTACCTGATTACAAAGGGAGCGATTTTCCAGAGCATTTTTCCTCTCAGGAAAAAGGAGACACCCTGCATTTTTCTCAGCGAGAGAGAAATGTTCTTTTGAATAATTTTTTAATTTACTAAAAAATTTCTGATCCAACTGCTAAGGGGATGCAGCGTTCCTGCAGAGAAGCATGCAGATGATGCTGTTTAATGTTTGCGTGGAGCAGAGCACGGCCTGCTGCAGCCCAGGGGGTGTGCACCATGGCGCTTTGTAAAGTGACTCCTGCCCTGTCACTGTGAGGAGAACGGGTCCCCAGGCTGTGAAGGCCTTGTCCCTCCCCACGACCGTAGGAACTGGAGTGAGGTCCCTCTCTTGTCTGGACCCAGACTGTTCTCCAGACCAGAGGCCGCCCTTCCCGCTCACTGAAAATGCGCTACCCTCCCCCAGATGTTGTTACTCATTTCTTCCTGGGGTTTTAAAAAACTCAAGCATTTTAAGGTCAGTGGAGCGTAAATGGTTTGGTGCCCGTAGCACCTGCGTCCGTGGTGATTGGCACCCACGGGGCAGGGCGCTGCATCCAGTGAGATGTTTGGCGTCACATTCCCACTGGGGCTTTTCCTAGCAGTGGCTTTTAAAACTCTGCTGCCAGGATGCCCAGCATCAGGGACATTGGACTCTCTGAAGCCGCAGGGCTGCCATCGAGCTCCTTAGTCCAGGCCCGGAGTTTCCATTTCTCTCCTGAACTGGGCACTGGGTCTCGGAGAGTCTCCCAAGGATGACGGAGACTCGAACCCCATCCAATGCGCGCTCGGAAGCAATGCGGCACCCCAGCCCTGCGCACCCAGCCACCCCAAGTTCTGGCAGCAGCGGGCTCCCACCTGCAGAGAGCAGTCTGTCTACCTGCACCAGTGGCTAGCTCTGGGGGAGGCGGGCATTCTGGGAGAGGAGGAGCCCCTGGCTGAGTGGCCACACCGTGGGTGGTGGCCAAGGCCCCCTGAGGGCTGCATGTTTTGAGGGGGCCCCGCCTTGGGCCTGGCACATATCCTCTCCTGCAGATCATCTCATGATTCTCCGGGCAACCCTGCGAGACAGACGGGTTCTTTCATTGCCCACTGTTGACACCTGCCGAGATGGAGGTGCAGGGAGGGGACACATCTTGCTCAGGATCACACAGCCAGGATGTGCCGAGGCTGAGCTGGACCTGGACTCCCCTGCTTCATGGCCATGTGGGTCTTTGCAGGGCACCCTTCCCCCAGGAGGGCTGGTGCAGACCTGTGTTGTGCGCAGGACAGTCACCTGGAGAGCCACCCTTGGCCTTCGTAGCTAGGAGCCAGCCCTGGTATCTGCGGTCCCGACGCCAGGGGGCAGGATGAGACAGGGGGACGGAGCCTGTGCTGCAGGTGTCGCCGTCTCACCGGCCTTTCCTGGGTCGCAGGCCGCCGGCCGCCAGCCATCACTCTTGGTTTTCAGGATGGCTCCCAGGAAGGGTGCCTGGGTGGTCCCTGGCGGCAGGCGGGGCCCAGAACAACGCAGCTCCGTTGCTCACGGAAGGCCTTCAGAGTGTTCTGCACAGGCTGGGATGGGGGTGGCAGCTGCCTCAGTAGAGAATGTGAATCTTTGGCTTCTCAGGTATCCAACACCTTGGCAAGCAGCAGGGAGGGAAATCACTGAATTAGGAATGTGTTTGTGAGAAGCGGCAACTGCTTCCCGCGGGGCTGAGGGAGGGGCTGTGGGCTGAGCCCCTGTCAACAGCGAGAGTCCCAGTCACCGCAGCTCCCTCCCGGGCCCTCCCGGCAGGTTCTGAGCTGTCGAGGGGATTTCAGGGTGGTGGGTGCTGTGTCGAGGCTTTGCTCCCACCTCCGCCTCCCCCCTGCATCCCACCCCCCGTCCCCCACCTGCTTTGCTGGTCTTTTCCTTCATGCAGCCTCTGCTGCCCAGAGGGACCCTCCCCCAACCGTTCTCCGGAGCCCAGCCCGTCTGCCGAGTTCTTTAGGCTGCTCCTACCCACAGGGACCTTCCCAGCAGGTGAGCCCAGATGCAGACCCCCAAGTCCACACTGGCCTTCACCCACTGAGACCCAGGAGGCCCAGCAGGACTTGGGGTTCAGACCGAGGTTCATCCGGCTCCCTCCTTCCTCCTGACCCACCCTCCGAGGCACGTTTTCTAGAAATCACTTCATCTCTTGCAGAGTCACCAGTTAATGGCGTTAGAGGAAGCTCTGGGATGTACGGTCCGAATCCTTCATTTGCAGATGGAGAAACTGAGGCCCAGATCAGTTCAGACCCTGAACTGAGCCTGAAACCCACCTCAGGGCTGGGTCTTGGCCTTGCGCATCTGTCTCCCTTGAGGGGAGGGCTGCGTTCTTCTCTTGGCCTCAGTTCCCTCCCCTGTTTGTCATTCCAAATGCTTTTCATCCTCTCCTGACCCCCGTCTCCTTTCTCTTCCTGTGTCTCCAACCTTGTTCCTTGCTCTGCTCTGCTTTGGGGCCTTTGCTTCTGGGCATGAACCGTCCCCCGTCCCCCCCCCAGCAGGAAGAGTGGGTCCCCCTGGCCAGGTTCATCTTGCTGTGGCGGGTGTTGGGAGGCCTGGGGAGGGGCCGACGGCCCCCGGGTTTCTGAGGATGTGTGTCTTGGAGCTCTCCCAAGAGGCCAGTCTTTGTTTAACGTGGGTGGTTCCCACAAACATTGGGGCTGGGGGGTTTCCAGCTGCCCTCTGGGCATGCACTTTGGGCCTTTATCACAAACCTTCAGGGCAAGGAAGGGGAGTGGGAATGAAACCAGTGCGGCCAGCAGGTCCCCCCAGCAGGTCCCCCCAGCTCCCCCATCTGGAGAGCGCCAGTGCCGGGAGCAGAGTGAAGCCTGTGTGGGTGCTGGCTCCTCCTGTCCCTCCTGAGCCTGCCAGGGCTGAGGTTTTCAGCAGCTGTGACGCCATAGGATCTGTGAGGAGAGATGGCACCTGAAGGTCTGGTGGCTGGCAGGCGCTACACAAAGGAGGCCTGGAGGGCCGTCCTGAAGGCCCCGCTCTCCCCAGGGCCAGCTGCTGGCCACGGGTTAGACAGGTCACTGCGACCCCACAGCCAACGCAAGCAGATGCAGGCGTGGTTGTTCCGTGTCCAGGGAGCTGCTACCTTGGGCTGCCAGGGCCTGGCATCTAGTGGGCACAGGCAAGCCCACGGGAGCGGAGCCGTGGCTTCCAGGGGCACACGATGCTGGCCTGACCGGGGCTGGCTGAGGGGCCCACCCCGGGCAGGCATTTGGGCTCCCCTCAAGCAGACCGCCTGTCTGCTGCCTCATCTCCCGGGAGCAGAGCCTCAGCCTGCCTAGGTGCAGGTCATCCACACAGTGCGGCCACACCCAGGCCACCCCACAGTCACAGCCATGCCACCTGCTGAGCCCCGAGATGTGGCCGGCTGGCTGCTTCTGCTGTGTTGCTGCTGCAGCTCTCTCCAACTCTGTGGGCTGGAACCACACGAGGCGGAAGGGGAGGCTGGGGCAGAGGCAGGTCGAGCCTCTTGCTCTTGGAGGCAGACGTGGGTTTCGGTGCTGCCCGCTCTGACACCCAGGTCAGAGCTGCTGCCCTTCACAGCCCAGCACATTTCTGGTCCTGCCTCAGGCCTCCTCCTTGAACCTGCCTCTAACCTCACAGGAGTGGGTTTCTCTGGTGACGAGACCCTGTGTGGCCTTCTGCTTACGCCTCTGCCATTGCACGGCACTGGGGGCTCAGTGACCCTAGGTGGACCCTGCTCTGTGGGAAGCAGCCTGGGGGCTACAGGAGGCAGTGAGGGGGTCACCCCATCGCTTTGGAGTTGGACACAACCTCCCATCTGGCCTTAACTATGCTGACCCCTGACCTCTGACCTTCAAGCCCCCAGGCTCAGTTGAACTGGTACCTTTAAAGGACATGGCCTCTTGGTGTCTGGGTGGGACCCATGGGTCAGTATGGATGGAGGGCAGCTGGATGCACTTTCTGGGGTCCTCTGGACTCAGGGGGCACTGTAATTCCCTCCTCTTCCTGGTGACCTGGTAGGGACACCTCCTCCCAGGAATGCCCAGGCAGGCCAAGCCCAGGTCCCCAGGTCACCCTCTCTCTTCCAAGCATTTGAAAGACACTGACAAATGATAATGCTTTTTTCCCCTTCCATGTAGGGAAAAACCTGAAAGTAAAATTGAATCAACGTTAGGTTTGGCTGATGTTGCCATTTTAGGTAAACCTAATGTTAATGAAGCCGGGAGGTTCTCGTTTGGAGCATCGACTGCACAGGCTTGGGTTAGAAACCACCTGAGGTATTGATAATCCATCTGTTCATCAAGTTGTGTGTGTTTTTTTTTTTTTTTTTGAGATGTAGTCTCACTCTGCTGCCCAGGCTGGAGTGCAATAGCGCAAATCTCAGCTCACTGCAACCTCCACCTCCTGGGTTCTCCTGCCTCAGCCTCCCAAGTAGCTGGGATTATAAGCGCACACCACCACACCTGGTTAATTTTTAGTATTTTTGGTTGAGATGGGGTTTCACCATGTTGGCCAGGCTGTCTCAAACTCCTGACCTCAAGTGATCTGCCCGCGCTGGCCTCCTAAAGCGTTGGGATTATACGCGTGAGCCACCGTGCCTGGCTTGTTCAGCAAGTTTTTATTGAGTATCTGTTGGGTGCTGGTATTGAGGTAGACTCGGGGGGTCACAGCAGTGCATGTGGCTGCCCGAATGCCTCGTGAAGGCAGGGTCACTGGGGGGATGGAGATGAACAGCAAACCCACAATGAGGCTGGTCCCAGCATCTGAGACCACACTGAGGGCAAAGGAGGGGCTGGCAGGGCTGGGGCAGGGCTGCGGCTCTCAGCATCCTAACGGGACGCCATCTCGGGCGGGAAAGCCAGGGGTCCATGTGCGAGTGCAGTGCTGAGGCTGCCCACGGGGTGTCACAGGACGAGAGAACCAGCCAAGACCTATGGCCCCTGCAGCCACCGAGGGCTTGAGGGAGCCCTACGTGGTGACATCCAGGAATGCGGCTGAGTATGGGTATTGACCTCGCCGTTAGCTGGAGTGTTTGGGTCTTTGGACCATGTCAGTGACGGCTGTGTCACCATGGCCTCGCTGTCCCCAGGAAAATCTTCCTTTAGTACATAATGCGTCCTCTGGGACCCCATGCCTGTCTTCTGGGACTCCTGTCCTCCTCCTGTGTCTGACCGTGGGGGGCTGACAGTTTCCCCAGCTCAGCTCTGGCTGTGGCCCTCAGCCCTGCTCTGGGTGGCCACGTCAGTGTCCTCCCTCGGCGTTCCCAACACCCAGCCTGGCTCTGCAATGGCCACAGGCCTCCTTTGACTCCTACATGCCCCAGAAAGGGAAGTGATTTCAGAGGAACCATGACTCCCACCATTCTGCACAGTCATGGGTCCCTCTTCCACCCAGGCCCTCCGTGGGATTGCTGTCCACCCCCCCAGCCAGTGACCCCTCCCAGTCTCCACAGCTGGACCACCCCTGTCTCCCAAGCATTCGGACACCTGCATCTCTGTCACTGCAGCCAGAGGGCTGGAGTGTCTTCTGTCAGCTCGCCATCCCTGCCACGGCTGGGAGCTATGTGTCCCGGAACCTACCTTGCTGGGGTGGGGGTGGGATGGGGTGGGGGTGGCAGACGCTGAATGCCTGTGAGGTGTGGGGAAGGAGAAGCAGAGCTGGGACGTGTAGGGGGTCCTGGTGGCCACCATGAGGGCGGTCACACTCCATGGCTTTGCTGATGCAGAGCTGGGACATGTGGGGGGTCCTTGTGGCCACCGTGAGGGCGGTCACACTCCATGGCTTTGCTGATGCAGAGCTGGGATGTGTAGGGGTCCTGGTGGCCACCGTGACGGCAGTCACACTCCATGGCTTTGCTGATGCAGGGCTGGGATGTGTGGGGGGTCCTGGTGGCCACCGTGAGGGTGGTCACACTCCATGGCTTTGCTGATGCGGTGGCTGCAGCAGGCCTAGTGCTCTGCTGAGGCTCCCTAGCACCGGTGCCCAGTGTGGTGTGGGGGGCTAAATGCAGGTGGCCTCGGTTCCTGGGACTCTCCCAAAGCTCTGGTTTCCCCCCTGCTCCCAGGTTTCAGGTGGACAAGTTAGTGATCCCCCTCACCCTAGACCTCCTACCCCCAGCCACCCCCACTGTTGTAAAAACCCTTATTCCCATATGGAGCCCCCTTTCCTGAAATCCCTAGAGTGACTGACTACTTTCTTGAGTGAATCTGGACCAGGCTGTGTGACGATCGCTGTGCAGAGCAGCTCAGCTCCTCCTCTGTCTCAGCCTCCGTGACTTCACAGCAGGCTCTGAGCATCATCTCCGTGGCATCCTAAGGCCACAGGCAGGGTTCCCACCAAACAGGAGAGCAGCTCTCCCAAGATGAAGCTTTCTGATAGCACTAGAACCAAGAGGCCCTGGGTAGGGGTGGGTAGGGGTGTTTACTGCCCACTCCTGGTGTTCCCTCCCAGTGAAGAACACCCATGGGGGACATGGTGGCCCCTGGCCCTCCCTCCTCTCCTCGGTAGCAGAGGGAGCCTCCCGGTGGGTGACAGCCCATGGTCTACCCTTGTCAGTTGGATTCAGACAAAATATGCCAGGCTGTGTGCTGGAGGGAAGCCTCTCTTCCTCGTCCCCTCTCGGCTGGATCAGGGCGAGGCAGTGGGTGGAGAGTGTGTCTGCCCGGCCACCTCAGCCTCCAAGTGGTCTGCTCCGGGGGCAGGAGCCCGCCTGGCTCTCCCTCGACAACAGACTTTGGTTCTCCATCTGCAGGCGCATTTGTCTTATTTCTTATTCAGTTTAGAACTTGGGTGGGAAGAAGGGTGATGTGGTTTGGGTCCCCTCAAGATCCTGACAACAGATATTTTTTAAAATAGCATTTTAAAGCCACCAACTTTCTCATGTCCACCTTGGAATTTCCCCGATTTTAAACAGAACATCGGCTCTGGAGGCAGAAAGCTTGAGTCTGGATGTGGGCCCTGCCATGCAGTAGCTATGTGGCCGGGGAATCCATAGCTTCTGGATCCCCGATCCCTACAGTAAAATACACATAAAAATATTTTTCATTGATGTGTTCGGAATGGAATGAGACAGTTAATGAATGAGTAAGTGCGCTGCAAACTCCAGACGGGGTGTATGTTCTGATCTGTTTCGTCGAATCTGACACACATTCTTTCCCACCCCAGCGTCTCTGAATCAGGACGCGTCTGACAGTGAGCGTGGCATTCGGGCTGCAGTTGCCTCTGTCTGCTCACGTGTGAATTAAGAAAACCATGTCAGCTCTAACCACATGTGAACTTGGTGGTTATTCCTGGTGCCATGTGGACAACTGCAGCCTTGACACTCCAGTCCACAAACCACGTATGGACCAACCGAGGAAAGAGTAGAGGTTCTTGTTGTTGCAGAAAACCCTCCCTCAACGTCTAGAAAATGCCAGCATTCTTCACACTTGGAATGGGCATCAGCAGCTTGGAAGACATAGCAATGGGCCCTATTAGCAGGAGCTCCCCGTCTCATGGCTCCTGAAGATGACCCAAAGGATGACACTGCATGGGGGCTCATGGACATCAGCGCCATGAGTCAGGGGTGCTCAGGTGACAGGGGCTCTGTTGGTGAGGATGTCCAGAAATAACAGTGACCAGCTGGGCACGGTGGCTCATGCCTGTAATCCCGGCACTTTGGGAGGATGAGGCAGGTGGATCACTGGAGGTCAGGAGTTTGAGACCAGCCTGGCCAACATGGAGAAACCCCCTCTCTACTAAAAATACAAAAATTAGCCAGGCGTGGTGGCATGTGCCTGTAATCCCAGCTACTGGGGAGACTGAGGCAGGAGAATTGCTTGAACCCGGGAGGTGGAGTTTGCAGTGAGCCGAGATCACGCCACTGCACTCCAGCCTGGGCAACAGATCAAGACTCTGTCCACAAAAAAAAAAAAAAAAAAAAAAAAAACAGAGACCAATTTATTTTACTTATGCTTTCCCCTTTTCTGTATGTATAATGAGGGAAATTAGGATGAGAAAAAAAAAACCCTTATAAGTCTATAAGAATTTTTTAAGTAATTTTTTTTTAAGAGACAGGGTGTCACTCTGTGGCCCAGGCTGGGGTGCGGTGGTGCGATCCCAGCTCCTGGGCTCAAACGATCCTCCCACATTGGCCTCCCAAAGCGTAACAAATATTAAAATAAAATCATAGATAATAAGAAAGCATTGTGTTAAAGTTTAATTGGAAGCCTTTTAAATTCTTTCTTAACTGGTCCATTAGATAATGGTCTCTGCCTTTGATTTGTTGAACTGAGTGATTCATTCCAGGCAGATGCAGACAGATCTGAGTTCCAGTTTTAAGCTCAGCTCTCCAGGTAAACAGTGGCAGGAACCTGATTGCATTGCCTGGTCCCTCTGAGCCTCGGTTTCCTTATCTGGCAGCGGGGCTGTATCTATTCTGGTTCTCTGGGTTGCAGGTGATAAGGAGAAACAACCCTAATTGTCTGAAGCCAAAGAAAGGACTTCAGATCTGGTAACTGCAAGTCCCAGGGCCTAGCCTCCCTCTCTGGTCGTTGTCACTGCATTGTGGCTTCAGTCTCGAGTTCCAGGTTGGGGCAAGACATGGCCAAAGCCCAGGGCCTGCATCCTCCCAGATTCCAGCCACCTGGGAGTGTGTTTGTGGTCCCTGCTCTCTGATGGGGTCCCCTGCCCTGCCATTTGTGCCAGGGGACTGCCGGGGCTGATGAGTCAGGCCTACACTGGAGCTTGGTGGAATCGGCTTCATCCTGAGGTTACCCCTCTGCCAGAGGGGTATGGGTAGTCCCTAGGGTAGGGAAACTGTGCTGGGTGCCCAGATATCCAAGCCCACTGTGCCAGCTTCTGTGACAAGGCATGTGTCACGTGTGGCACCAGGATGGACACATACTCACAGAAGGGGCTCGACAGGCTGAATTCTCCTTTCCCTCCTTTTCTCTCATGTCCACTCTTTGGAGCGAATTAGTCCAAGTTGGAGGGTGCAAAGGCAAATGGGGGCACTGGCATTCCAAAGGGGGCCTCATATAGTTTGACTGTGTCCCTACCCAAATCTCACCTTGAATTCCCATGTCTTGTGGGAGGGAGCTGGTGGGAGGTGATTGAATCATGGGGGTGGGTCTTTCCCATGCTGTTCTCATGATAGTGAATAAGTCTCATGAGATCTGGTGCTTTTATAAGGGGAGGTTTCCCCACACAAGTGCTCTCCGTGCGTGCCACCATCCATGTAAGACATGACTTGCTCCTCCTTGCCTTCCGCCATGACTGTGAGGCCTCTCTAGCCATGCGGAACTGTAAGTCCATTAAACCTCTTTCTTTTGTAGATTGCCCAGTCTCAGGTATGTCTTTTTTCTTCTTCTTTTTTTTTTTTTTAAAGATGGGGTTTCACCATGTTAGGCTGGTCTTGAACTCCCAACCTTAGGTGATCCGCCCGCCTTGGCCTCCAAAGTGCTTGGATTACAGGCGTGAGCCACCACGTCCGGCCCTCAGGTATGTCTTTATCAGCAGTATGAAAACGGACTAATACAGGGCCCCTTTGCAAATAACAAAGGAGCCTCACGTCCCACAGAGCCAGGCTCAGGTGGGTCTCTGAGGCAGGCTTTCTTTGTGCAGAGCTGCCTTACAAGGGAGCCACGGAAAACACCTGGATTACATAGACGTCTTTGCCTGGGGGTGGGGAGTCAGCAAGTAACCTCCTTGTTTTTGGAATAAGCTCATGCATTTCTGCTCATGGGGGGCAAAAAGCAACCTGCTGAGGTGCTTCGCTGGTGTTCATGGAAACTCTTGAGCTAATTCCAGGTCAAATTCTCCAAAACATGGGCTGCAAACAGCCCTGAATGCTGGAGTGATGGCAGGTCATGACCAGGCAGAGAAGACCAAGATCCCTCCTGGGTTAATAGAGTAGGGGATTTATTTCCAGGATCACCACCTCTGGACTTGCCAAAGAGGAGGCAGAGAGCTGTTGTGAGCAGTGTTGGAGGACAGGGTGCCTGAGGGCATCTCATTCTCCAGCAGGACGCCCCCGGTTGCCCCCCTCCCACCTCTGGACCTCTGTCCACAATTCGCTAGCTACAAAGGGCCTGCCCTCCCCAGTGCTATTTGTGGCTTCGCTGCTCACGTGGGTTCCCTGCTCAGTGCAGATGAAGCCTTTGTGTGCCAGGAAGGCCACCAGTGGAGGCCAGCAGATGCTGCCATTTAACCCCAGCCCACAGTGCCAGCTGCTCTTGCAGGGACAGTCTTTCCCTTTTTCCACATAGGGGCTGAAAGTCATCTGCGTCTGGACCCCTCCCTTTCTCAAGGACAGTAGCAGTGGAAGGGGATGCTCTGCCCTGCTCCAGGAAACGATTTTTTGTGAGTGGGCACACAGGGCATCTCTTGAGACCTCCACATCCGCTCTTTGGCCACTTTGCCTGGTGATGAAGGCCCAGATTGGCTGGCCGGCCTGCCTGCCTGCCAGCCTGCCCACCCTCCCTCCCTTCCCCTCCCTCCCTCTTCTGTCTGCTTCCTTCCCCTCTTTTCTTTTCTGTTGTTTCTTTTCTGGTCTTTCTTCTTTCCACTCTGTCACCCTAGCTAGGGTGCAGCGGCACAATCATATCTCACTGCAGCCTCGATCTCCTGGGCTCAAGTGATCTCTGCCCCTCAACCCCTACGTAGCTGGGGCTAACGGTGCATGCCACCATCACACGTGGCTAATTTTTGTATTTTTTTGTAGAGATGGGGTTTAACTATGTTGCCCAGGCTGGTCTCCAACTCCTGGGCTCAAGTGATTGCCTACCTCAGCCTCCCAACATGCTGGGATTAGAGGCATGAATCACTGCACCCAGCTCCGGTCCCTGCTTTAGGAAAAGCTGCAGCCAGTTTATGACAGAAGGCCTCTTAAAGCTGCCTCTATCATTTCTCAGCATATAAGCCCTGGCCGCTGACGGGGAGATGATGGACTGGTGTGGGGACTCAGAAATCTTCCTAGGGAAGAAAAAATCCAGCTTTGTATATTCTTTTGGGTGGTGATTACATGAGTGTATGCAGTTGCCAAAACTCATTAAAATGAACACTTTATATATATCAATTAAAATATATGACACAGGCTAGCAGTTCTTGCTGGTTTTTTTTTTGTTTTTTGTTTTTTTTTTGGGGTGTGTGTGTGTGTGGAATGGGAATTGGTTTGAGAATTAAATGAGATATCCATCTCAGGCCCTTCGTAGAGGGCCTGTGCCATGCCACGGCTGTGGATCAGCAGAGGCTGGCTGGTGGGATTGTTACTACTTTTAATTCTTCCAAGTGTTTAGCTCCCGTCCTTCAGACAGTGGGGAGAGCCATTCGTCATCAGTGGAAATGGAGACTCTTCTGGTTCAACATCCAGACTCAGGGTCCCCTTTTCACCCTCGTGTTGTGTGCACTGGGAGGATGTGGTCACTTGTGTGGTTCTCATGTGGACAAATTGTTCCCTGCTCACCACCCATCTACACCAGGTGGTAAGTTTCACGAGGGCACCTGTGTGTCTCATTATTGAATTATTGGCACACAGCACAGTGCTGGGCACTTGGAGCTCTTTGAAAATATTTGTGAAAGGACAGAAGTATGATGTCAAAGATGATGGTAATTTTTAATCATTACAGTAGCTTTTTATTGAGTTTTTATGTTTTTATTCTTTTCCTTCCCTTTGCCTCCTTGAGAAAACCAGTTCCCTTGTTAACTCTTGAAATCTTTTCATTGTAAGTAAAACACACACACGGAAAACGACCAACAAATATTTAGCTTAATGGATTATGATAAGGCAGACATCCCTGAAACCACCACCCACATTGAGAAAGGGAACTTGGTTTCCTGCCCATGCCTTTCTTTTCCTCAAACAGCCCCACATCTGGCTGTAGAGATGCCATCCTTGCAGCTTTGCTGTGGCCTCCGTGAGGTGCTATCATCCTCCTCTGTCCTCGGCACTTCCTGGCGAGGGGCAGCTGGAACCAGAGGATGCATTGGACTCCACTTTCATTACTAGTAGAGGGTTTTGACGAGTTGTCCAGGTTCTTGGCATTTTGAACAAAGGATTAGACAAAATGCACAAAGCAATGAAAGACTGAAGCAACGAAAGCACAGATTTACTGAAATGAAAGTACACTTCACAGACTGGGACCAAGCTGAGGAAGCCACTTAATGCAGGTTACAGAATTTTCTGAGGTTTAAATAGCCCTAAGAGGTTTCTCATTGGCTACTTGGTTTACACCCTATGTAAATGAAGTAGTGACCTGCAACCAGTCTGATTGGTTGTAGAAGGCGACCAACCAGAGGCTAAAGTGAAGTTACAAAGTTACACCCTATGCAAACACCTGATTGGTTCTGGGAAGGGACCAATCAGAGGCTGAAGTGAAGTTACAAGTTACACCCATATGCAAATGAAGACTAGACTCATGACCAGTCTGATTGGTTGCAGGAGGGGACCAATGAGAGCTACTTTCCATTTCTCATGTGTGATGCAGGAAGGGAGGTGGTGGCAAAGGGAGGCGGTTTTGTTCTCTTGTTACTTGGGTGTGGAAAGTTGGGGTTTTCCTTTTGATTCAGTTCTAGGAAGTCAGTGCAAATCACCCTTAGGTTCCCTGTCTCCAGACCCTATTCTCCTGCCTGGCTTTGGTCCTTCAGACAAGATTGCGGATGATGCTGGGTTCTTCCATCGGGAGGCATGCCGTGTCTGCTTTCACTCTTTTTTGATGTTAGCAGCGGTAGTGGATGTAACTGTGTCCCCTAAAAAGGGGTGTCAAGTCCAAACCCCTGGTACCTGTGACCAGGCTCTTGTGTGGAAATCAGGTCTTTGCAGATACAATCAAGTTAAGATGAGGTCATACTTGGTTTGACTGGACCATAAGCCAGTCGCTGGTGTATAAGAGAGGCAAAGTTGGACACAGACGTAGAAGACCCTTGTGAAGATGCAGTGATGTACACACAAGGAGAATGCCACGTGAAGGTGGAGGTCAAGGCAGAGGTCAGGGCGGTGCCTCTGTGAGCCCAGGAACGTCAAGGATGAGTGACTGATGACACTGGAGGCTGAGGGACAGAGTCTCCCTCAGAGCCTCTCAAGAAGCCGGCCCTGCCAACACCTGGGTTTGACTTCTGGCCTCCAGGACTCTAAGAGAATACATACATTTCTGTTGTTCTGAGTCATCCCATCGGTGGGACTTTATCACAGAAACCAGCAGGGCAGCGCTGATCCAGTCGCCTACTGGGCATTGCAAAATGGCAGTGTGCTAGTTCTCATTTCATTTCCATCCAGTACCAGATTCATTGTATCTGGAGATGCCTCTGCCCGTCCTTTATCCTTCCCACGGTAGCAGTG
The DNA here is from genome assembly GCA_963573385.1 of Cacajao melanocephalus. Classification (NCBI taxonomy): domain Eukaryota; kingdom Metazoa; phylum Chordata; class Mammalia; order Primates; family Pitheciidae; genus Cacajao; species Cacajao melanocephalus. The sequence continues at coordinate 60,470 of CAUYLG010065734.1, forward strand.
CTTGATTTTATCCAGAACTTGACCTGTTCAGCCATAATTCCAGGCCTCCTGCCCCTCTGAATCTCCTCGAGTCTTTGCAGGGACCCGATGGAGTTGCCACTGCTGTTCTGACAGGCAGTGCAGCCAGACCTCACCACTCATGTCCGATTTCTGTCACTGGGGACCTGGGAAGAGCTGTGATTCGGCTCCCTAATCAACTAAACCTGGGTAATGCTGGCTCCACTCCGAAGGCCTTCCAGGGGGAAGGAGCAGAGGTGTGAAGCACCCGGAACTGTATCTGGCATGCACCAGGGCTCACACATGGCCAGCCCTTGTCACGAAGGGTTAAGCAGGTTACCCCAGGCCCCAGCCCTCAGCACCGGCACCCCCATGACACCTCATTCTGCACCTTCTCCAGATCGCAGCCCTGGGCCCTTCCGGATCAGTGACCGTCCAGGTGGGCCTTCTGGTCCCCTACTCCTCATGCTCCCCAGTGACACACCAGAGTCTGGGCCCGATTCTGCGACATCACATAATGTGGACCTCACGGGAGGAACGAGAGGCAGGCACGGGCCTGGGGTCACTCCATGGACAGAGGGGTGTGCCAGGCGGGCCTGTGTCCCAGAGGGGAGATAGTGCCACCTCGCCATCCAACTTTCTGCAGGGGCACAGCAGAAGTCAGCTTTGTCATTTTTTTTGGCACGAGGTGGTGTCTGGAAGTGACAGTTGCCTTACACTTGAGGCCCCGGGCCTGTGGGGTTTGTGGCCCCCTAGCCTGGGTGGAGTCTGTTTGCTAGGAGAAGGGGAGCCCCTGTCTCAGCTGGCACGGGGTCCAGGGTCATTTGGGGACAGTCTTCCTCATTGCACTCCATGCTTCCCTGCTGATGGACAGATGGATTATGTAAGACACTTGCAGAATCTGAGGGATTAAGAAAAAGTTTGAAGTCATTACAGACTCTGACAGCACCGGCTGAGCCATGGATCGGCTTCCCGACAGGGCCCCTTTGAAGCTGGCCCTCCTAAGGGTTATTTGCTGGAGAGGTGGACCTCCGGGCCAAGGTGGGGAGCCCACCTGGGTGGATTCATGCAAGGCCTTAACTCCATGGCCTCCTTCCTCCTTCCCAGGGTCCCTGGCTCCCTGCCCAGCGAAGGTCTTCACTCATCTGCACCCACCCCGCCAGGGAAGTGCCCCCGCAAATCCTCCTGACACTTTTCTAAGCAGCGCCCGGTGCCTGGCCTTGCTTCCCTGTGTGGGCGGGAGAATGACAGGTAACTCCTCCAGCTGTCAGCAGCCGGGAGAAGAACAAGGGATGGAGAGGATTCAGTTCCGAGCCTGGCGGGAGGAGTGTGGCCTGCCCTTCTGGGGGGTCTCAGCCATTCGGCAGCGTCTGTCTGGTTTGTTCTTACCGAAAGTTGTCTTCCCAGTAAGCTGCCTGCCTCCAAAGTCCACAGCTTCAAGCCAAGTTCATGGCTGCACTCCCTGGCCCTGGCCCTGGCCCTGGCCGCACCCCTCCCCTGGCTGAGGGTGCTCTGTTTTCCCAGATACCCTGGCCAGGGCCAGAGGAGTCCCTTGCCAGTCCCTCCCCTCCTGGCCCATCGGTGACTCAGCTGCCACATAAATTGTGTCTGCTTGTCTCCTGAGGGGTCCCTGAATCTGCTCCGTCCCTCCCCTCCATCCCCGCCACCCTGGGTGGCCCTGCACCTGCTCACTTATGTCCTGACTCACAGAGGTTTGTGCAGCATCTCCCTCCAACCAGGTGACAAATGCCTTTCTTAGCTGGGACCATCTGGAGTCCTTTCCTTATCCTAACAGCTTGTAACCAAGTGCCGTGTACCTAGAAAGTGCTTCATGCTCACCAGGCCCAGCTCCATCACGTCTCATTTGGGAAACTCTCCCAGCCCTCTGAGAAGGTGGGATCTGCCCCGCCCCACTACCTGGGTCTGCCTTGCGGGGGCAGTGCCTGCTGCACAGGTGATCTTAGTACCTTGCTCAAGGCTTTTCCTGCATCCAGGCTTTGGTCTTCCGGAGGGCAGGGGTTGATATTTATTCCTGGTGTCCCCGCCAGGGCTCCACCAGGGCCAGGGCTCTGCCGGCACACAGAACACTGGATGCATGAATTGGAATTTCCTGGAGAGCCTGGCTGTCTTCTCTGAGGTGAGTGCTGTGATTGGGAGGTGGAGGCATCTCTGCCTTCTTTCTGTCCCCCCAAGGCTGTTAGGTCACATGAGTCTCATCTGTGACTTTGCCAGACCAAAGTCTCCCTTCACTCAGCGCCAGGGCCACCCCTTCAGCCTGAAGTGTTCCTGCCTGGGACATGGGAGCTGCTTTCCGTCTGGCTCATCTTTCCTCTGACACAGGGTCATGCGACTGTGGAGCAGCTCTCCCGTGGCCCATGTGTCCTGTGCAGGCGCTGTGGCCAGCGCCTTCAGTGTCTCACATATCAGCTTGTGCCATCCTCGTGCTGCCCTGACTGGAGGGCTGTTTCACCTCCAGGGTGCCATTCCTAGAGAATGCCGCGTTGTCCTAATTCTGGAGGTGAATTCGGCACCAAGAGGACAAGCCACCTGCCCACAGAGCTAAGAAGTGGCAGGGGAGAGTTTGGAACCGAGCCTGCAGAGAACCCGTGTGGCCAGTGTTGACCAGTGGTTGGGGGAAAGCTGGAAAACAGAAGTCACTGCATTCGTTTCCCATCATTCCTGCCAAAATAAATCCCTGGCAGCTCAGTCGCTACAAGCCACGCACGTCTGTTCTCCTGTGGTCTGCAGGCCAGAAGTCAAAAATGGGTCCTCAAGGGCCTGTTCCTTCTGGAGACCAAGGGAGAATCCATTTCCTTCCCTTTTCCAGCTTCTCCAGGATGCCTGCATGTGCACGGCTCTTCCTCCATCTGCAAAGCCAGTGTGCGGAGTCCTCTCTCTCCCTCTGCCCCTGCCTCATTCTCAGAAGGATGCTTCGGGACCACATGGGGCCCACCCAGACAATCCAGAAACATCTTCCTGTGTTAGTCAGAGTTCTTCAAAGAGATAGAACCAACAGAATATATATGTTTATTTCTCTATACACCTCTATTATCGATCTATCTATCTTCTAGCTATGTATCTGTCCATCCATCCACCCATCTATCTATAATTATCTATGTAATCTATCTTATCACCTATCTATCCATCCATCCAACCATCCCTCCATCCATTCATCCACCCATCTATCAGTCATTATCTATGTAATCTATCTTATCTATCTAATCTATCATCTAATCAATCAACCTACTTTATCTATCAATCTAATCCATCTTATCTATGTATGTAATAATCTATCATCCAGTCCATCGGTCAATTACTCTATCATCTTCTATCTAATCCATCTATCATATCTATCTACCATGTATCATCTATCTATCTAATCAGTCTATCTCTCTGTCTGTCTATCTACCTGCCTACCTATCTATCTATCTGGACATGTAAGAGATTTGGTATTGGAACTGGCTCGCAGGATGATGGAGGCTGAGAAGTCCCATGATCTGCCGTTTGCAAGCTGGAGACGCAGGGAGGCTGGGGTAGTGAGTCCAGGGCTCAAAGCCTGAGATCTGAGGTGGGAAGAGGGGGGCACTGGTATAAGTCCCCAAGGCTGAAGGCCTGAGATCAGGAGCCGTGATGTCTGAGGCCAGCGGAAGATGGGTGTTTTCATTCAAGGAGAGGATGAATTCACCCTTCCTCTGCCTTCACGTTCTACTCAGGCCCTCAGTACATTGGATGCTGCCCACATGGGTGAGGGCAGGTCTTGCACACTCCGTCCACTGATTGAAAGCTAATCTCTCCAGAAACACCCTCCTAGACACACCCAAAAATGAGGTCTTACCGGCTATCTGGGCATCCTTGGCCCAGTTGACATACAACATTAACATCTTTGGGGTCGTGATTCTGCTGCCCGCATCCCCATGAGCTCTGCGTATAGGCATCCAGTATCCTTCTATGTTCAGAGAGAATAGGGGATCAGGGAGGAGGTACCTGACTCCGAACCTCTGTGGCAAGTGCCGGGTTGCCTGGGCGAAAGGGCCCAACCTGCCTGGCAGCTTCAGGCAAAGCCCTCGCAAACCTGGTGCATTATTCAGCGTTGTTTGCGGAGGGAGATTAAAATTGCATCTGGCTATGGAAGCTCCTGCCCCCAACACCTGCCAGTGACAGAAGAGGCTGCTTCACAGAAGGCTCATTAAATATGAAAACATGCTGTTGGTTTCTAGCAAACTTAAATTACTTAAGCTGGTGTAAGTGGATAAATATTTCATGCTACAGTTTATGAAGTTCTCACCAACAGTACCTCTGGCTGCACAGCCAGGGACCTCTCTGAATGCCTGCCTGTGGGCTTGGCTGGCCGACCTGAGGGGAACCCACTCCTGGCCCCACCAATGGGTCTGCTGGGTTTTCGCAGTCATGCATGGGCCCAGCTGGGAGTCACCGGGGTCCTAAGGGCTGCTCCCTGGTGCAGTTCCCGGCACAGTGGGTGATTACCGGGAACCAGACACAAATGCAGTGAGCAGAGTGGGAGTCACGAGGGAGCGATTGACTGGTGGTTTTGTTTTTCTTGGCGAGGGAAATTAGAACCATGACAATTTGGGAATTTAGCTTCTGCCCTGCTCCTCCTCAGCAGATGTGTGGAAGCCGTCATGCCTATGGCTGCCAGGCCGTGTGCTGGTGGGGGTTGAACCCACCCAGGCTTCATTTGTGATGTGCCTGGATCTGCTGGCTTCAGAGCTGCCTGGACAGGGATGCCCATCACCGACCCTCCCTAGCCCCTGCTCTGAAGCTGCAGCCAGGGAGAGCCGTCTGTGTCCTAAAAACTGTACAAAGGACAGTACAGCAGGGAGCAAGACATGGACACACTAGCATGAATTGTGTCCCCTAAACATCGTGGAAGTCCTAACCCCCAGGACCCATGGGCGCTTGCCACCATGCCTGGCTATTTTTGTTTTTCTATTTTTAGTAGAGATGGGGTTTTGTCATGTTGGCCAGGCTAGTCTTGAATTCGTGATCTCAAGCGATCCACCCACCTTGGTCTCCCAAAGTGCTGGGATTACAGGCCTGAGCCACTGCGCCTGGCCTATTTTTCTTTTTTGAGACAGTCTCAATCTGCTGCCCAGGCTGGAGTGCAGTGGCAAAATCACTCATCCTCAACCTCCATGGGCTCAAGTGATCCTCCCATCTCAGCCTCCCGAGCAGCTGGAACCACCGTGCCTAGCTAATTTTTGTATTTTTTTTTTCTGTAGCAATGGGGTTTTATCATGTTGTCCAGGCTGTTCTCAAACTCCTGGGCCCAGGTGATCCTCCTGCCTCGGCCTCCCAAAGTGCTGCGATTACAGGCGTGGGCCACTGCACCCAGACCAATGTGTTTTGCACATCGGATATTGTAGTGTTCACATCTCGAGTTCGATTTGGGTCTTTGTATACTTTCCATCTCTAACTTTTTGAACATATGGGATAAAGTTGTAATAACTTTTTAAGTGTCCATGTCAGCCAGTTCTAGCATCTATGTCAGTTCTGAGTCAGTTTTACTTTTGTTCTTACCATGGGTCGTGTTTTCATGCTTCTTTGCATGTGTGGTAGAACGTTTTGATTGGATGTCAGACACTGACATTTTATTTATTTATTTTTCGAGGTGGAGTCTTGCCTTATCGCCCAGGCTGGAATACAGTGGTGCGATCTCAGCTCACTGCAGCCTCTGCCTCCCAGGTTCAAGTGATTCTCTGCCTCAGCCTCCTGAGTAGCTGGGATTACAGGTGCACACCACCACACCTGGATAATTTTTGTATTTTCAGTAAATACAGGGTTTCACCATGTTGGCTAGGCTGGTCTTGAATTCTTGGCCTCAAGTGATCCACCTGTTTCGGCCTCCCAGAGTGCTGGGATTACAGGCGGGAGCCATCGTGCTTGGCCGATACTGACATTTCATATTATTGGTTGCTGGATTTTTGTTGTTGCTGTGATTATTTCTAAAGTATTCTTGAGCTTTTTTCTGGGATGCAGTTAAGTTCCTTGGGAACACTGATCTATTCAGAGCTTGCTTTAAAAAATTTCAAATCAGTGTTTGGCCTAGGGATAACGATTTCCTATGACGGAGGTGAGACCCTTCTGAGTACTCTACCGAATGCCATGTGAATTCTAAGTTTTGCCAGTCTGGCTGTTGGGGGCAGTAACGACTCCCATCCCTGTGTGACCATGGGAAGCTGCTGCCTCCAATCTTTTTGAGTGCTTCTTTGCCCAGCCTTGAGTCATTTCTTTGCCTACATGCACTAATTATTGCTTTGCTGAGTGCCTGGAGGGGACCCTCTGCATGTCTCCAGAGCTCTCTGTGCAGCTCTCTCCTGTGTTGTCCTGTGAACCTTCCTGCCTTGGATTCTCTGGACTTGGCTCTGTCTCCTCCACTCCGGGACTCCATTGGTCTCAACCTGGGTTCCCCATCCCTGCACTGCAGCCTGGAAACTCACCCCATAGGAGAAGCTCCGGCGACAGGGCTCAGCTTGTTAGTTTTCCTCCTCTGAGGACTACCTGTCCTTTGCTGTCTGGTGTCTCGTGGCCTGAAAAACACTGCTTCACACTTTTGTTTTTGTTTCTTTGTTTTGGTTGTTTAGCCGGGAGGGTACATCCAATCCCCGTTACCCCACTTGGCCAGAAGCATTCGTCTCTGCCTAATCATTTAATCAGGGTGAAAATGTCAAGAAAATAACACTAACATTTACTGAGTACTCCCAACATGCCAGACGCAGTGCTAAGAACTTCATTTTTCTTATCTGCAGAATCCTCGCGTTGATTTGCGTAAGCTGCTGATATTATTACACCCTTTTCCACGTGAGGTGCTTGAGTTTTGCAGAGGCCATGGAGCTAGATCGTGGTAAAATTGCCACTCAAGTCCTGGTCAACGGGGCTCTTGGCCACGCCACTGTCCTGCCCTATTGGTGGGCAGGTGTCGTGTGCAATAGGAACCTCCGGGAGACTCTTTTCAGGGGCTGGTCCAGGACGCCGACAGCTGTCTTTGAATGGAATTTTACAGTACTTTCTGTGGGTCTTCAAAAAGAGGTGACCCTTCTCAAGAAGCTTAAACTTCTGGTTATAACCTTAATTTAGTCATTAACTTTTTACTTCCTTATCCCATTGTGTGGTCTTCTATTGACTTGAATTTCTCCCAGGGTTGGTCATATGAAGAGGCCATGAATGTCTAGCCACAGTGGAGATCCTCTAACTTTACATGTGGGGGCATTTCTCAAGAGTTAGGAGCAGAAGGTCCACCTTGAAATAGCTTAACCAGAGAGATCTGTTATCTCATGTGAGCACAGGCTCTGAGGCAAGGTGGGCTGCAGGCACCATGTGATCAGGGCTGCATCTTCCTTCCCTTGACTCTGCTTCCTGTGTCCTCAGGCAGCCTCCCTCACCGCCTTAGGATGGCTGGCTGCCTGCCAGCCGCAATGAGAGGAGCTTGCTCATTCACACCTGGTGGGAGAAGGACAGGTGGAGTGAAAGTCTTCACTTCTCTGATTGGCCAGTCTAGGTCATGTGCCTACTCCTGGACCTATTAGAGTCACCAGCGGGAGTCTGTGTGCTGATTGGCTGAACTAATCCCGGGCAAGGAGGATGACATAGTGTGATTGGGTAATCGGGATTCATCCAGAATGAGAGATGCACTCAGCCTCCCAAGTCCGTGGGCAGTACAGAGAAGGGGCCAAACCCAAAACTGGTTCCTATCGGGAGGGACGGAGTGGAGAAGGCAAACGCAGTGGCTGATGAAGCTGTGAACTAGGCAAGGGTGGACGGTGCAGGGGGTGGAGAGCCAGGCCTTGTCCTGGGTCCTCCAGCACCTCCCTGTGGGCAATGGGCAGCTCCCACCCTAGGTTCCCTTCCTGCTCCTGCAGACTGAGCTGGCTGCAAAAGACAACCGGCATTTCTTGGGGGCACACATATTGCCACCGCTGCGCAATACCAAGGCTGCGTGCACACAGTCCCATCTGGGAGCCTCCCGATTTTCCCTGGGGAAGGGGTTACAGTCACTTTAGTTTAGAAGTAAGGAAACAGGTGCAGAGAGGTTAGGAAACTTGCCCCAAGTCAAACAGCTGGTCAATGGCAGAGCCGGGGCCAACGCCTACTCCCTGGCAGCCCTAAACCAGCAGACTCACCCGGCTGGAACAGGAAGCGCAGAGACAGGGTCTGGAATCTTCTCCACCCTCTCCCTCAGGACCTGCCTATAGTGGCTGACTGAGAAGCCCTCAGGAGGATGTGGTGATGACTGATGCCTTCACACTCCCACTGGGCACACACAGGCGATGCCTCCGTGAAAAGAGACGCATTCACGAAGGAGAAACTTTATAAAATATGAAGAAGACATTAAGCTGAGGACGCGTGAACCCCTGGGCAGCGAGTGCAGGAAGTGGGGGCTGTGCCCCTGGACGCTGCAGCTGGGCTGGAGCCGCCTCGCTGGCACCATGGAAATGGCAATATCAGAAACAGCAATCCTCGCCAGGGGCATGCTCATGCCACGTGCCTGTCAGTTCTGTTGTATTTGTTGGGTGTGAAGGGTGACGTGATGGCCACGCTGCCCACAACAGGTCAGTACCTTTCCAGGACAGTCCTGAAAGGCAGGCTCTCCTTTTCCCATGATACAAATAAGGTCAAGGACTCAGAGAGGCCAGATAACCTGGCTAGGAGGAGGATTTGAGCTGGATCTCCCTGTCCCCAAGTCGCACTCTGGATCCCCCTCCAGACGCTGACTAATTGGGGTCTCCTCTGCCCCCTCCTGTGGGAAGTAAAAAAGTTTCTTTATAAAGTTTCCTTTCTTGTTAAAGAATAAATCATAAGTGTGTTAGTAACTTTGTGAAGTCCTATCCTATGTAGCCACTAGACGTGCCATGCTTACAAGCACGTAGTACACTCTATGTCCTTGTGCTTTAACCAAGATATCTGTGCTGGACGTGCTCACAGGCATGTCCCAGCTCTCCACTGCTTTTACCTGTTTAAAAAGGTTTTAAGTTGTTAGCCAATCAGGGTTTAGTTTAGATTGTGAGGTCTGGCTCCAGTCAATGGAGATCAGACACAGCAGTAAGGACAACCCCAAATGTGTAAGAAATAAGTTTGTGTGTATTCCTTTGTTTTTTTGTGCTCTCGTGGCAAGATGGCTAGTGAGAGTACCCTTCCTGCAGTCCAGAAAGTAAAAATCATGTTGCTGAAAGATCCTTTGTCTCAGTGCTGATTTTTCCTTGCGGCACCGAGCGTCTATTTCCAACCTCTCCCTACGTCGTTCTGCCCGGGACCCATGGCTGCATAGGGCTCCTATGTCCCAGAAACCAGGTGGCTCCTTCCCCCAGTCCCTCTCCTCATTGTGTTGGAGGCGAAAGGGTGCAGACAGCTGAGGTTCCTCAGGCAAAAGGGTGCAGACAGACAGCTGAGGCTGCTCGCTTCCCACTCCGAAGCTCAGAACCTCCCTTCCCTCCTGGATCCAACAGGAGCAGCTGCCGCAGCTGCCCATGCCTCTCCAACTTGTCACCCACGGATGCCTGAAAAAATGCACATAAAAGTAAGATGATGTTTTTTTGTAAATAAGCGATGCAGCAACTCAGATCTGATTCAGGCCGTCCGCCCAATCCAGCGCAGAGAGATGGCAGCTCCAGTATTTGCACGTGTTCTCAGGGATTGTTTATTGTGGAACGCTGGGTGCCCATAAAACTTTCGTATCAATTATTCATTACGGAATTCAGATGAAAGCCGGAAACCCTCCCACCAAGGGACTGCCTTTAATTTTAATTTTAATTTTTTTATTGCTTCTGAAGAGCGAGTCTTAGTATCTAAAGCATCAGATGCTACTTAGTGGGGAGACATGATGGGTCTGGTGAGAGAGTTCTGACCTTATGTTCATGTCTCTGAAGACACTTGGCTTTTCTTAAAGGATTTTCTCTGCCGGTGGACCACATGCTAACGCCCTGCCTGGGGGCTCTGACTTTCTGAAGGGCACTGGGAGATGAGAGTCCCTGTCTCTCTTGCTGCCTGTTCTTGGAGAGGAAAGTGGATGGTGCCTGCAGCACAGCCCTCTGAAGCTCACAGGGCACCCCTCGGGCCCAATTCAGTGGGTCTGCTCTGGGAGAGAGTTGGGGCAGGTGCTATCTCTCTCTCTCTCTCTCTTTTTTTTTTTTCTTTTGAGACAGGGTCTCACTGGTGCCCAGCCTGGAGTGCAGTGGCATGATCTCAGCTCACTGCAGCCTCCACCTCTGGGGCTCAAGAGATCCTCTCACCTCAGCCTCCCAAGCAGCTAGGACTACAGGCATGAGCCACCATGCCTGGCTAATTTATGTGCTTTTTTTTGTAGAGACAGCATCTCCCCATATTGCCTAGGCTGGTCTCAAACTCCTGGGCTCAAGTGATCTGCCCGCCTCAGCCTCCTAAAGTGTTGGGATTACAGGCGTGAGCCAACACACCTGGCCTGTTTCTCTCTCTCTCTCTCTCTCTCTCTTTGGTATTTTTTGAGATGGGGTCTCACTCTGTCACCCAGGCTGGAGTGCAGTGGCTTGATCTCATCTCACTGCAACCTCCCACGTTCAGGCAATTCTCCTGCCTTAGCTCCTCGGGTAGCTGGGTCTACAGTCATGCACCACCATGCCCTGCTATTTTTTTTGTATTTTTAGTAGAGGCATGGGTTCACCATGTTGGCCAGGCTAGTCTCGAACTCCTGACCTCAAATGACCTGCCCACTTCAGTTGCCCAAAGTGCTGGGATTATAGGTGTGAGCCACTGCACCCCGCCTTTTTATTTTTTAATGAGAAGATGAAGGCTCAGAGATTGTTATGGGCTGAATTGTGTACACCTTTACCAAATCCATTCACTGAAGTCCTGACCCTCAGAACCTGTGGATGAAACTTTATTCAGAGAAGGGTCCTGACAGAGTTAAGTTAAAGTGAGGTCATTCAGGTGGGCGCTAGTCCAGTTGGACTGGTGTCCTTCTAAGAAGGGGAGATTTGGACACAGACACGCACAGGTGCACACGGAGGCCGTGAGACAGTAACGAAAGCCATCTGGGAGCCAAGGAGAGAGGCCTCAGAAAGACCTAGCCCTGCCCATACCTTGCTTGTGGACTTCTGGCCTCCAGGACCAGGAGAGGACAAGTTTCTGTTGTTGAAGCTGCCTAGTTTGTGGCTTCAGGAAACCAACAGAGATGAAGGGACTTTTCGAGATTTGCCATAGCCGAGCGGGACTCACTGCCTTGGCCATGGGATCCCGCCTGCTGGTGTCTTTGGGTTGGAGGAAGTGGGAGCTCCCGTTGCCAAGTCGCCCTGAGGCCCCCGTGACGCTAGGATGCCGTGAGAGAAGCTTAAATAGGAACTCTGCTAACCTCTTTATTTCTTCCCTTTGAAGAACCCTGGCACACTCTCTGTAAATATTTGCGAAATTAATTTCACAACTCACAAATGAATACAGGAGTGAATGAGTGAGTGAGTCTCACCTGCTCAGGAGGACGTGTCAGACACAACGCTGTCCCAACACCTGCCCTGTGCGTTCCATGAGCAGATGTGGCTTCCTGTAGGGCCCTGGCAGCCAGGGCTCAAGTCGCTCCTGTGCCCAGAGGGCAGGGTGCCAGGTGGGAGGGGGAGGGTGGGAGTGGGGGGCTGAGGTTTAGTGAGCTGTTCTGCCCTCGGCGCCAGGGCGTCTCCCGCTCAGCATTTGGGAGGAGTTGGGTTCTGCCCTTCGAGGCAGTCACTGCTGGGAGAGGAGGGTGGGGGGCATGTGGCCCAGAGCTGTAGCCACTGGGAAGCCTGGGCCTCGCTTTTTCTTTCCAAGGCCTTCCCTGCAGGGCGAAGAGGCTGGCCCCGTTCACATTCAAGCGTGGCCCAGAACAGCTTCACGTGCACCTCAGGTGATCTTTTAGGGGTTTTAACATTTTCCCTTTTTAGCAGTAGTCATCATTTTCCTTTTCCATAGGGAGAAACAGGTGGTGCCTTAAAAGAAAAACCAAAACTCTGACATTTATTGGATTTATGCTGAAAATGTTGAAGAGCTCACGGAGGGGCCTTTGATCCTGAGAACCTTTTGGATCTTCATTGCTTTTGTGCTCACTGACTTCAGGCCGGGACACCCATGCTCCCTTGGCCTTGAAGTCCAGTGGGAAAGGGGAATGGGCCGGTCCACGCTCAGGAGCCCCGTGGCCCTCCCTATCCTTTCTTCATTTTCCACCAGCTCACCGTCCCTGATGCCCCACCCCCAGCCCCGCCCATCGCATCCGTACGTGTGTGTTTTGGTTTTGGTGGTTTGCTGACACTTTTTGTTAGCAGCTCATTGAAGCTTTCCAGTCTGCAGGAAGGACTCAGCCATAGAATCTTCTGGAGTTCCTGCAGCCTGGCTGAACCGTGAGCTGTCCCCTGGCCCTCGCCAGCCCATCCTGCGTTCTGTCTGCAGGAGATGTTCTTTCCCTCCACATCTGCACTTCCCCGAGACCAGGCTGGTCCAGGGTTTGGTGTCTGCCAGGCTGTCTCCTTGTCCTCTGCTGCCCTGGCCACCCCTGTCCCCAGCCTGGACCCAGAGCACTGTGTCCTGGCCTTTGTCAGCCTCCGTCTATCCCCGCACCTCAGGCCCTGGTCCCTGAACTGCCACCTGCCTCTGAGGGTCCACTCTGGCCTCAGCGAGTGACAGGCCCTCAGATCATCACGTAAATGAACGAACTTCCAGAAGAAAGAATGACACCGTAGGCATTTAAAAACATTCGTTCATTCAGCGTCTGCCCTATCTTTGTTTCCCCCCCTGAAAAGAGCAGCATTTGGGGAGTGAGGGAGGCCTCGCTGGCGGCATTGGCGGAATCCAGCCTGGGAGCCTGCCATGCCAGACGCCAGACACGCCAGGGTTCCCGCACACCTGTTCCCGTTCACGTGAAGCAGAGGGGCCTCTTCCTCCCTCTTTGTGTTCTTCCCTCTCCTTCTGTCCCTCCCACACGCCCCCACCCTGAGTCGGGGTCTGTGCTGCGGTATAGACCACAGTGAGTTTTGACCTCGTCCTCGCCGTCCTCCTTGTCTTTTATTTAAAAGGCAGCAGAGAGGGGGACTCTGGTCTCTCTCCCTGCCCCACCCACCAGCAGCTGCACAGCATGGAGCTCATGTTTCCGTGGCTCTGTGCCTTTGTGTCTGGGCGCCCGTGGTCCTGAGCTCCTGCACAGTGGGGAGAGGTGGGGGCAGAGACAAGAGCGAGGTGACAAGACAGCCACTTTGTCCCCAGCATCCCTCCAGGAGCCCCTCAAGGTTGCAGTGGCAGGCACCGGGTCCTTCCTGGAGCCTCTCGCCTCTGCTAGGCAGCGATGTGTTGTAACACGTTCCTGGAATGCTTCCTCACCATCTGTCTCCCAAGCTAGATTATTGCTCCGCTCCGAGAGAGGAGTTCCAATTTGCAATTGTAAATTGTCTTTTTTCCCCCTCTTCACTCCACATGCGGGGACTCTGACAGCTTGAAGGGGCTGTTGTGGTTTGCAGTGAGCCTGGCTTGTTGTCTGCACGGCCCAAAACACACTCCCCTGGAGTTCCTGGGGGGATGGGGACAGTCCCGGGTTGCTGGGTGAGTGGTAGAGGCCAGGTAAGGTAGAAAGCTGGGAGGGAGGGAGGCACTAGACCCATGGTCTTTCTCCAAGTTGACCTCAGGCTGATTCTGGGACTCGACCCTGACTCCTCCAGGGCACCCAGAGCCCACCCTGTTGAGCTCACATGTGCAATGAGGTAAGCGCAGATGCCACTGGTAGCACCTGATCTCTAGCTTCTGTTCCTCTCCCGTGAGAGCCTTTACACCACGGAGCAGGGCCAGAGGGCTTCCTGCGACACAGATGGGCCCTGTCACTTCCTCCACAGGGCACCCTTCAGGCTCTGCACCTTGCTGGTCCCACATGAGGCCTGCTGCCCGCCGCCTGTTGCCCGCCGCCTGCCCGCCTCTGTCCCCAGGGACACCGACCTCCTTATCACTGTGCCTTGAACACGCCAGGGCACCTTTCACAGGCCTCTGCCCTGCAGACAGCTTCACTGCTGAATTCTACAAAACATCTGAAGAGGAGTTAATTTCAAATCTTCACAAACGCCTCCAAAAGACGGGAGGAGAAAATGCTTCCCAGCGTCGTCTGAGTCCAGTGATCCGTGGGTGCCAAAGCTGGACAAAGATATCACATGGCAAGGAACTGGCGGGCACAGCCCCCAGCCGCTCCCAGGTCTCACTCTTCCCGCAGGCCAGGGCCTCTGCTCAAACGCCTGCCTGGGAGGTTTCCTGATCATTCCAGCACAGGCTGCTCAGTGCCCCATTCCTCCCCCAGCCTTGCTCCCTCCCACAGGGTCCTGGGGACATAGGCCTGGCCCACGTGTCCAACACCGCTCCCCTGTCTCCCTGCCTGGACAGATGCTCCCGCCTGGCTGGCTCTTTCTCTTGTGTTTGCATCGGCTGTGCCCAGAGCTGCACCTGCTGCCAGAGGGCACCTCTGCATGGCATGTAGCAGAGATAATGGCTCCCAAGATGCTTGGCCATGGACTTGTCCCCTCACGGTCAGGGTGGAGTGGGCCTTGCCTCTGTCCCTGGAGCTGTCCTTCCTAGGGCCTGTGATGGTACACCTGTGTGGGTCCTCACCTCCCTCAGCCTTGCGTGGCTCCTCACCTCCTGCACCCCTGCATGGCTCCTCACCTCCTGCACCCCTGCGTGGGTCCTCACCTCCTGCACCCCTGCGTGGGTCCTCACCTCCCACACCCCTGCAGCATCGACTGCATCAACAAGTTGTACCGACCTGGCATGTTGCTGGCCACAAAGCCCCTTTGGTGCCTCTTCTGCACCTTGTTGCAGGATCTATCTGCACCGAGGTCTGCAAAATGCTTTTGGCTCCTAGTGTGCAGAGAAGGAAACTGAGGCTGGCACATCCCCAGATGGAGATGGCATTCCCGACAGACAGGGGCCAGGGGACGATGAGCTGGTTCATCGCAAGAGAGGGCGAAGCTTGTGACATGTATGAAGCATGGGTGGGCAAGGTGGCACGCAGGCACCCAGGGCCAGTCCAGTTAATCCTCAGGGCTGAGCTCAGGAGCAGCAGAGCCAGGGCCAGGCCTGGTGCATGGGCCTGCAGGCTGATAGGGCGTCCAGTGAGGGGGTCCCTTTCAGGCGATACAGGGACCGCTCTCCAGGGGCCACTAGGAAATCTCAGACCCACAGTGGGGCCCAGGGCAGAAGCAAGGTCGAGGTCAAGAACAATGTCCAGTGAGAGGCTGAGCTTTGTCTAAGGCCTGCAGAGGCTTCCTGGGGATGCTGTGGGGTTTCAATAGGCCGAGGGAGGAGTGTGGGACCTGGAACCTGAAGCCCAAGGTGCAGCCCGTTGGAACCATAGGTGTGGCCCAGTATCTAGGGCAAAGACGAGAGTTTGGCCTGAGAAACACACCCCCGTTTGCCCAGTTTTGAAGACCAGGGTGGTTTTTCACTGGCTCAACTTCACAGAAGGGCCCTGTTCCCTTTGGGGTTTTCTAAAGGCATCGGGGCCTGTTTCCAAGACTTGGGATCCGAGGCAAAGGGGCCTTTACTCACTTTTTTAAAAAAGTTTTTATTTCTTTTTTATTGGTGCATAATAGGTGTATGCAGTTTCTGGGTACATGCAAATTTAATACATTTGTATAATTTGTAAAGATCCAATCATCATAAATAAGGCATCCATCGCCTTCAGTACTGGCCTCTTCTTGACGCTGGAGACATTCAGATGACTCTCTTCTGCCAGTTTTGAAATGTGCGAGGGATTATTGTGAACATAGTCACCCTGCTGCTGCAACACCAGGCCTTATTTCTTGATCAAACCATATGTTTGTACCCATCAATCTCCCTCTCTTCACCCCCTCACTCCCTTCCCCTTCCTGGTCTCTGGTACCCACAATCTACTCTCTACCTCCACGTGCTCCACCTTTCAGCTCCCCTGTGTGAGTGGGTGAGAACATGCCCTATTCATTTTCCTCTGCTTAGCTTATTTCACTTAACATGGTGGCCTCCTGTTGCTCCGATTCCTCTGGTTCCTCCCATTCCTCCATGCTGCCGATTTTCAAGATCTCATTCTATGGTAGCTCCACCCACTCCCAATAAACCCTCCGAGATCCTGATGTGGCCTGAGACAGCTGTTTCCCAAATCATGCTACGGCCCCCCCCCGCCTCATTCCCTGCCCCATGGCCTGGGTCCCCTCCCACACCCCAGCTTCCACCTGCTACCAGCTCCCGCCACCAATCTGCGCCGGCTGGGTTTCAGCTTCGATTTCAGCAAACACAGGCAATTTCTCTTCCCACTGGGGATGAGAACTGGCAGAAATATCACGGCAAAGGCAGCCTCCCCGGCTCCTACTAGCCGAGGAAAATCTCTTACCACACGCTTTGCAGAGTGTGATTTACCTCCTGAAAAGCGCACCTTCCCTCCACTGGCATCGTCATCGTGTTGGTCTCGGCCCTGAGCGTCCACAGCGCTCCTGACAATGCGAGTCTTCCCCAAATGGCATCTGTTTCATAAAGGGAGACATGGCTCCTGCAATCCAGGGAGGAGGCAGAGGGGAGTGCTCGGCCCCACATCTGGGCCGTGGGACTGGTGTGAGGTCAGGGAAAAGCCACGCGGATGGAGAGGCCACTCCTACCCTCGGTGAGAGCAACGTTCCTGATGAGTTAGCGTCAGCCGGGGAAATTAGAGTCTGGATCATCTGCAGCAAACCAACAGCCTCTCTGCCCCTCAGTCTTGCCCTCCGCAGAGTGAGGTTGGGCCAGAAAGTCAGTGCTTGCTGCAACTGTGATCTCTGCGCTCCACGTGGATTGCAGTGACTGGCGTGACCAGCTTTTCAACGGGTCCTTGGCGGGGGTGGGACAGTAGAGGGTGGGAATGCCGTCACACAGGCTCCTGGTTAAGGGATTTCTTTCCCTTTCTGACCTTAGAAGGATGCCTGAGATCTTGAGCTTTGGCGGTGGATGGATCTGCGTGTGAGTCATGGCTCAGCCACCTGCCAGCTGTGTGAACTCAGACAAGCTGCTTAAGTCGCTTCATGCTTTCTGTAAAGCGAAGGTAGATGGGGGATCTGGTAGCGTGTGGGGTGCGCAGCCTTTAGGAGTGTCTGGTCCATAGTCAGGGCCCTTTACCTGGAAGTCATAACAGCCAGGAGATGTGCTTTCTTCGCCTGTACACTAATTTTGAGGACCTGGAGCTAGATTTGAGGACCCTCCCTAGCAAGTACTTAGGAGCCTGACACACAGGTTGTGTATGGATTTATCTCAGGCTCCATCTCACAGCTTTGCTGCTGCTTTCCTTAGGCTGGTGTCAGCGTGATCTCCATGAGCTGTGTGCATCCGGTGACAGGACGAGACTTGTCTCCCGGGGCAGGTCCCCAGCTTTCCCCCACCTTTCCTCTGTGGGGGATTCTGCCTTGGTCTGTTCTCCTCAGTCCCTCAGGGGTCCTGTCTTTGTGATGTCAGCGTGAAGAGGAATCCGCAGAATGATTAAAGTGGAGAGAAGTCTGAAAATGCATCGGATGATGATAGCAGTGTTATTTATGATCGCCGTGACCTGGAAGCAGCCGAGATGTCCTCCGGCAGGTGACTGAGAGTAAACTGTGGCATATCCACCTGGACAATGGAATACTATTCAGTGCTGGAAACAAGTGACCTTTCCATCCATGAAAAGACATGGAGGAACCGGAAACACAGATCACAGAGTGAAAGAGGCCAATCTGGAAAGGCTACGTGCCTATGACTCCAACCCTGTGACATTCCTGAACAGGAAAAATTATGGGGACAGTAAAAAGAGGAGTCGCCAGTGTTAGGGAAGCAGGAGCTGAGGAGACCCAGAGTGATACCACTGAAAAATCTACTTTGTCTTGAGACTAACAAGGCACGTTCCTTGCCAGTCACGACCCCTGGTCCTAAGACGTTCACCTCTAAGGAGGCAGCTTGGTACTGCCTGCAAGGACAAACTCCTAAAACAACAGAAAGCCCAGATGTCCCAAAACCCATAGCAATATGTGCTTTCAAGATAATTATAATTATGCTTTGATGTACTCATGCATGAGGCTGTCAAGGATAGTTTTCTTTAAATCAATAGCATAATAAATTTTGTCACGCTGTCTGCTCCCACTCACAGAGTCATAGCTTGGTTTAGTGGTTACATAGACAAGACCCCTACATAAGAAAAACTTAAAACAAAGATGGTACATTCTCTCAGAAGGTCCTCTGTTCTGTAATGGAGTAGCTTTTTCTTTTTCTTTTTTTTTTTGAGACGGAGTCTTGCTCCGTCACCCAGGCTGGAGTGTGGAGTGCAGTGGCGCTATGTTGGCTCACTGCAACCTCCACCTCCCAGGTCCAAGCGATTCTCCTGCCTCAGCCTCCTAAGTAGCTGGAACTACAGGCACCTGCCGCCATGCATGGCTAATTTTTTGTATTTTTAGTAGAGATGGGGTTTCACCATGTTAGCCAGGATGGTCTCGATCTCCTGACTTCATGATCTGGCCGCCTCGGTCCCCCAAAGTGCTTGGAGTAGCTGTTAGTAAACATGCTTCCTTCGCCGCACCTTGTGACTCGCCTTGAATTCTTTCCTGCATGAGATCCAAGAACCCTCTCTTGAGGACTGGATCAAGACATCTTTTCCAGTAACACCATGGTTTGGGGAGCAGGAGGGATGAATAGGTGGAGCACAGGGGATTTTTAGGGCAGTGAAACACCTCTGTATCATACTGTCATACCAGGTCCATGTCATCAAACATTTGTCAAAACTCATAGACTGCACAACACCAACAGTGAACCCTAATATGGGCTACGGACTCAGGGTGATTGATATGGTTTGGCTGTGTCCCCACCCAAATCTCATCTGGAATTCCCATGTGTTGTGGGAGGGGGCCAGCGGAAGGCAATGGAATCACGGGGGCGAGTCTTTCCCCTGCTGTTCTCCTGATAGTGAACAAGTCTCATGAGATCTGGTGGTTTTGTAACGGGGAGTCCCCTGCACACGCCCTCCTCTTTTGTCAGCCGCCAGGACTGTGAGGCTCCCCAGCCATGTGGAGCTGTAAGTCCAAAAAGCTCTTTCTTTTGTAAACTGCCCAGTCTCAGGTATGTCTTTATCAGCAGCGTGAAAATGGACTAATACACTGATAATGACGTGTCAATGTAGGTTCACCCATTGTGATAAGTGTACTATTTGGTGGGGGATATTAACAGTTGGGGAGGCTGTGTGTGAGGGGACAGATAGTACATGGGAACTCTCTGTACCTTCTGCTCGATTTTGCTGTGAGCCTAAAACTGCTCTAAAAATATAAAGTCCATTTAAAAAAGTATCTGAGAGGCTAAATCTATCTCTATAAGAAATATGAGGAAAAGAAGTAGTGGGGGAGATGAAAAAGTGAATGGCGGTATCAGAGAGGGTTTCCGGAGTTTGCCCTGTGAAAGGCTCTGAGAAAGACACAGAAGGAAGATAATTAGGGAAGGGAGGAAAGACATATGGCTGTGGGCTATAAATTAGATCCACGCTGAGGCAGGAGGATTGCTTCAGGCCAGGAGTTTGAGACTAGCCTGGGCAACATAGCAAGACCGTATCTCTACCAAAAAAAAGAAAAATTAACAGGGTGTCGTGGCACATGCCTGCAGTCCCAGCTACTCAAGAAGCTGAGGTGGGAGGAGTGCTTGAGCCGGGGATGTCAAGGCTGCAGTGAGCCCAGATCATGCCGCTGCACTCCAGCCTGGGCAACAGACTGAGACTCTGTCTCAAAAAACAAACAAACAAAAAAAAAAGAAAGAGTTAAATCTATGACCATTTTCCGGAAGAGATTTGAGGGCAGTTTAGCGCTACCTTTGATGCTGTATTGTACTTCTTTGAATTTTATTTCTGAGACTGGACCACATGGGGCCCTAGCTTATATCTGGGTTACATTTGTAAGTTAAGTTTAACCCATTTATGCCTAGTGTTCCATTATTGGAATGCTAAGCTTGTAGGAGTTATTTATATCCTACTGCTCAAGGTCATTGCCAAGGTCTGATTTTTCACAAAAAAATTTTCTTCTGGACAAGACAGAAGTAGGATGAAAATGAAGAGATTCTGTGAACTGGAGAACCCCTTCTAGCTTGCAAATACCCATAGGGGCCACAGTCTGATTTCTCCCTCCTCACATGAACCTTTTGTGGCATTTGGTGAAGAAACGGTCACTCCCTCTCTTCCGCAGAGGGGAACAGCAACAGATTCTGGCAGGTGAGTCTGCTGCAGAAGAGACAGATTCTTATTTCAGCTGTGTGTAGCTATGTCTGGGGCAGGTCGCTGGCTTTGTCTCCTTAGGGTAAACAGCAGAGCATGGATGGTGTTTGATGCGGGCATGCATGAACGTTACCTTTATTTTTACCTAGCTCTTTTTAACCATAACTTGCTGGAACTGCTGTAGAGCTCCTCACAGTCATGACAGATGGCTATTGAGCCACCAAAGATCTACACTGTCCATCTGAGCTGCAGGGACGTTACTGGGAATTGGCTTTTCAGGCAGGGATCACATCTCCAGATTCTATTATGTCTAGGAGGACCATGTGACTGAGCTATGGATGAGGAATGTGGGTGGAAGTGATGTGTGCCTCTTCCAGGCCTCCCCTCTAAGGCATTGCCTTCTCTCCCTTCCCCACCTAGTGACTGGATGGAGATGGCCCAGGAAGGGGCCCTGTTGCCTGGGAAATGGGCTTGCCCTGAACCGAGCTTGAAGGAGACCCACCGGCTCATCAGAAACACCAAGTTGGAC
The DNA here is from genome assembly GCA_963573385.1 of Cacajao melanocephalus. Lineage (NCBI taxonomy): Eukaryota > Metazoa > Chordata > Mammalia > Primates > Pitheciidae > Cacajao > Cacajao melanocephalus. The sequence continues at coordinate 81,190 of CAUYLG010065734.1, forward strand.
TTTATTCAAGCAAAACACAAAGCAGGGTTGTGCTGGGCCATTGTATATTCTTGGGTTTGCTTTATTAGAACGGTTGGCATTACCTTCACTAATACACACTCATATAATAATAGACATTTTCACTAGTTGTAGACGAGAATGCGCTATTTTCCCTTCTGAAACAGAAATTTGCAGCAGCACTACCAAAGGACAATAGATTTTTAAAAATCGTAGAATGATTGCAGTTCATGTCTCTGCAAGGAACATTTAAACTTAAGCCATCCGGAGTGGGTGAGGCATCTCTGCATGAATTAAAATACACACTCCAGCCATTGTACCAAGAAGGAGTTTCACAGTGGTCAAGATGACACAGAAGCTTATTTCTCATGCATGTAACAGTCCAAACACAGGCAACCTGGGGCCTAGATGGCAGCTCCACAGCGTCAAGGAGCCAGCGTCTTTTCTCTTGGGCCCTGCTGTGCTCAAGAGGTGGCTTCTGTCTTTGAGTCCAACATGGCTGCTCTGGCTCCGGCCATCATTTCTGCATTCCAGCAGGTGGCAATCGGGAAGAAGAAAGGGAAAGCTTACGCCTCTCGCTTTAGGGACAGGGCCTCGATGCTGCTCACACCACCCTGCTCTGCTTGGGTTGGGACCAGAATCGAGTTACATGGCAGCAAATCACCGTGAGGAATATTGGGAAAGGTAGTCTTCGGCTACTTGATCTCATGACCATTGGAAACTGCTGTGCTACAGAAGGTGGGCTTTGATCGTCTTAGTTGGGGATGCTGTAAATGACTACAGCCCGGGGACTCAAACAGCAAACATTGCTTTTGCACAGCCCTGGAGGCTGGAGATCCAAGATCAAGGTGCTGGCAGGTTTGGTGTCTGGTGAGGGCTTGCAGACGCCCACTTGTTACTGTATCCTCAAACGAGGTGGGTCGGGGGGAGAGAGAGGGAGGGAGGTGGGGAGGAAGGGAGAGAGACAGAGAGAGGGGGGGAGCAAGCTCTCTGGAGTCTCTTATCAGGGCACTAATCCCATCATGAGGGCTCCCCTCTCATGGCTTAATCCATCACCTCCCAAATGCCCCACCTCCCAACACCATCACCTTATCACCTTGGGGGTGAGGGTTTCAGCACACGAATTTGTAGGGGACACAGACATTCAGTGTGCAGCACTGACCCCAGGTGGAGGCTGCCACGGTGCCTCTCTGTCCATCTCATCCCTTTCCTGACACCTTAGGGTGTGTGCTCCCACAGGCAAACGATGTCCTTCAGCGTTTCTCCCCAGCAGCCCCTGAGCCCCCTTCTCTCTCACTTTATTACTGCTCCTATCCATATAGGTCTGGGCAGAAGAACAGGAGCCACATTCAGTATTTAGAGGAAAGAGAGACAGAGAGAGAGTGAGAGTGCAAGTGAGAGAGATTGACTTAATCCGGGAAATTAGGGGCTGACACAGACATTGGAGAGGAGCGGTGAAGGTCACTTTTAGGAAACCCAGAAATGCAGAGATGACGAGGGAGCCCCAAAGATGCCCCTGGCAGCCCGCAGCGCCCAGTGAGCCATTCCCAGGGAACTCCTGGGAGCTGCCAGAGACTGACCGCTGCCCGGAGCCGAGTCCAGCGTGGAACCACATGGGGAGGGGACCTGGGAAGCCGGGGAGAACGTGGAGGCGACGGGATGACGCTGAATGGAAACAGACCACCCAATCCAGCTTCCTCTCCTTGCTTCTCAGCCCAGCAGAGTGGCTGGCTCATTTGCGGGATTTATTACCAACCAAGGGTTTTCAGGGTGCTGAAGGCGGCTCATTTTCCCTCCTAGATAACACTGCCTCTTAGTGGAGTATTGGATGCTTTGACCCAGACATGACTCCTCTTACGGGCATAACAGTATTTTTTGCCTCTTCAACTTTTATTTGAAGTTCCAGCATCCATGTGCAGATGTGCAGGTTTGTTATATAGGTAGGCGTGTGCCATGGTGGTTTGCTTTGAAGTAGGGAGTGGTGTGTGCATAGGACAGACAGCAGGGTCCCCGCCTCCCTCTCCGCCTCAGGCAAGGCCGGCTCTGCCCTGCTCCAGCCTCTCTGGGCTCTGCCCCCAGCCCCCAGCTTCACACTTGGCTTCTGCAATCATCTCTCCTCTCCAGTCTCTCCAGGTCTGGCCCCTCTCTGGGTCACTCCCATCAGCATTCATCTTCCTCTCCAGGCGTAAGAGGCCTCTATGACCCCATGCCCCTGTGGACTGCAGCCTTTTTCTCTGCTCCCTTTTGCAGCAAGAGTCCTCCGAAGAGCTGGCTGCCCCCCCTCCCCCCACCTCTCCTCCTACCACTGCTGAGGCTGCACCTTGGCCACCCACCCACCCCTGGCCACAGCAAGGGACCGGTCCTCTGTTTCCTCTTCGTCGCTTTTCTCACGCTTGGCCCTTTGTCCCTTCTCTCCTGGGCTCCCGGGACTTTCCTGCTCATGGGTTTCCTTCTGCCCCTGTCTCTTTCCCTGCATTCTCCTCCTCTTCTCCGCATTCTGTTTTCAGTCTGTCCCTCTGCTGGTGACTGTCAGGTACCCACGAGTACCTGGGATGTGTTCCCCAAACCCCTGAGGCCGGGCTTAGCCGTGCAACCCACTTTGGCCGAGGACGCTTTGGCAGCTGCTGTACAGGCAGAGGTCTCAGGTCTCAGCTGTGCTCCTGGGGCTGGGCGCATCCCGCCCTCTGGGCCTCCTGTCACCTGCCTGGGAGAACACGCCCCGGGCACAGCCGTTCCAGAGAATGTGGATTCCCTGGGAGGCCCAGATGATCCACAGCCAGGTGCTGGCCGAGGCCGAGGAACTGGCACATGTCGCCAGCCACTGCGTTTCGGAGTGGCTTGTCAGCCGCATTGTAGCCGTGGCCGAGTGATCCACGAAGCAGCTGAATTTCACTTTTAGTTTTTGTTACAGCAGCATAACTTTGCCTATCCAGTCTGTGACAAAACACCTTTTTCCTCTGCCAGTCTTTCTCTTTTCACTTAAAAAATGTAGTCATTATTCACTCCTCCTCCACCCCTTCCCCACTCCCGTCTCTGCTTCTCAGTGAGTCCTGGATTTGTGTCTCCACCGCCACTGCCGCCCTGGCCCACGCCTCTCCTGCTCCTGCCTGGGTGGTGCCACAGCCCCTGGTGGTGGCATCCCTGCTGCCACCCAGGGCGAAGCTGACCCTGGTTGAAATTCCTCTGCACACTCCCTGCCTGCCACCCCCAGGCCTCCTGGCTTCCTTTGCTCTTCCCTCACACCACTGGCGCACTCCCCTTCCCTGTTTCCATTCACACACGGCGCCCACCTCACTCTGCCTGGACCTCTCTCCCCGCCTTGGCACTGCCCACGGCCAGTTCCTCCTTACTGGCTCCTTTCCCTCAGGCCACCTCCCTGGAGAGAACTGCAGCTCCACCAATAAAACCGGAATCTGGACCTAGGAAGGAGAAACTTCATTCAAAAGGATTACTGCAAAGAAGAGTCATTGACTGCGGTGGAGAAGGGGGTACTGCAGCAGGGGAGGAGCTACTGTTGCGGGGGAGGGGCTATTGCCGTGGGGAAGGAGACTTGTGTGGGGGAGGGGATGACTACAGTGGGGGAGGGGAATATTGTGGTTGGGGAGGGGACTGTTGACATGGGAATAGGGAGCTCTTGCAGGGGAGATAGGGGCTACTGAATGGGGAGGGGAGGGGTCCATTGCAATAAGTAGAATGATGTGACAATAAGCTCTGCGAGCTCTCAGGAGTTTGGCAGAAGAGGTTTTCTCTCAGCGTGGAGTAAACAAGGCTGGGTCATTCTTCTCTCTCCAGTTGCAGCCCCATTCTTCTCTCTCCAGTTGCAGCCCAAAAGCTGACTCAGCATCGACGCTCACTAAATGTTGTTGAGTGAGGCAATGGGCGGGTGTACATGGTCTCTGGCTGCGCGGCGGAAAGAACAGGCCGGCAGGGAGTGAAGCCTGAGTGTGGCAGAGGCCACGGGCTCTTGGGATGGCTCTACCAGCCTGAATGCCAGGGTCCTGCCACCTGGAGCCCAGTCAGACCCTGGCTGTCAGAGGCGCTCTCAGGGACATCCCAGCTGGAGGGGCTGAGCGGGGCTGAGGAAGAACTTCCTGGTAAGCAAGGTTGGAGCTGAGGATGAGGAAGTGGGGACTTCCCTTCTCCAAGGATAACTTCAGGAACTCAAAGGGGACTGGAAGAGAGGGTTAGGGCAATTGGCCTTGAGCTCCTCACCTCTCCTGGCCTCAGTTTGCCCATATGGAAATCTGTGGTCTGGCATGAAAGGAGGGTCTTTCTCCCCACTGACTGCTGCTGGGTCCATCGCAGCTGGGAGGGGCATCCCTGGCCACCTCGCTGTTTGTCCTAGTCAGAGTCTGCAGGGTCCCTCACTTCATTTTCCCCCAGTACAAAAAAGTAGGGGGCCTGGGAGCTTGGACCCGCATCACATAGACGACTCATTGGATCCTGAAATCCTTGCTCCCTCAATCCGGAACCTCTATTCTATCTCCCATGCTGTAGGCATCCAGCTGTGCCCTGAAACATGTTTTATATTCAACTTTCCCTGCCTCTTCTCCCCGACCCTGTCACTTCTGGAGGGCAGGGTCTGCGTGTGAGCTCGGCTCCCCCCAGTGGCTCAAGACAGGGCCTTGTATTCAGTAGATGCTCAGTATGTGCATGTACTGAGCACATACTCAGACCATTCAGTCTGTGAACCACAATGGTGAGAGGTGGGTTGTGTGCAGGAGGACCTGCTTTTACTATCGGTAGCAGTTGACCGGGCAGGAGTCCGTGCGGGCCTTCATTGCGTCTGAGCTCCTTCTCTCTCCTTGGTCCTTTAGGGAAATAATTGGACACCCAGACACTTAGCAGACACCTCCTGTGTTCGCCCTGGCAGTGCGGGGTTGGGGAAGACTCCTGACAGTCAGCTGGGCTGGGCTTGAAAGGAGGCAGCCATGAGAATCGTATTCTGTCACCCCCAGCCTTGAGGGGCAGGCACGTTGCCCACGCTTTGCAGATGAGGAATTGGAGGCTCAGAAAACCTTTAGAAACCGCAGTCACATGACTAGTGTGTGTTTGGACCGAGATTTGAACCCTCTCCTCAAGTCCCTGTGCATGCTTGTGTGTGCGTGTGATTGCTGGGTGTACACCCACACGGACGTGTGTACACACACGCATGTGCCTGAGCATGTGTGCCTGCGTGTGTGTACATGGATGTGTCTCTAAACCACACTGCCTTCCACGGTGTGTCCCTCACTGAGTGGCTGGCCTGGCTACACGTGCCCCAGTGTGGAATAGGACATCCCAGGGAGGCCCTGGCTCTGGGCCGTGAGGAGTCTCTGGAGGGAAGCTTTCAGAGCAGGAGCTTGGCAGAAAGACACTGTGCCCTCCTTGCACCTTCAGCCTCCTTTTCCCCACTGCCCCAGGCCCTGGCATGTGTAAAGTCCCCCTCCCCAGCCCCTAAGTGGCCTGCAACTACTGCCGAGCCTCTGACCTGGTGTCCCAGTTCACCAGCTCTCAGGAGGCGTGGGTCCCCCCAGTGCCACTCCAGGCAGGGAGGCGGGGCAGCCAGGGGTCTGCAGAGGCTCTCCAGGGGTCTCCTCTACCTGGACACCATCCTTCCACCCTGTGCTGTTGGTTATTTTGTGTCCTTCAACTCGGGACTGATCTGGCTGCACCAAGGGCCACCATTTCCCAAGGTCCCCAAGGGGACAGAGGTTTGAGGTCACCAACTGCAAGCTCTGAGAAGCCGGTAAGGTGGAAGCAGGTGGCCCCTGGCCTGTATCTCACAACACCTCCCTCCCCAGCCCCAGGGCGACCTGATTTCCCCGCTGTGTTATTTAGGTCCAGAACATTCATCCCCCACCAACGCCTGGGGGCTGAATCCCAGCCTGGAGCCCCAGCTTCCCCAAACTTGGGGGAAAAAGCCTGGCCTTCTCTCCCGCTGTCCTTTCCCCACCAGCCAAACTCTGAAATCATCCTCGTTTGGCTAACTGAGGAGGAACAGCAGCCGTGAGTGCAACAGGCTGGTGAGTTTCTTTGAGACATTAATATTCTGCTTCTGAGAGGGATCTGTCTGAATTCCTCAGTTACAGATAATACAATTATATTTCTAAATTCTTCCCCTAAATTAGTACAGATGGTTAAAAATACTCTCGCCTCTTAATTAATCGTTGGAACAATAGTCTTATGAATACAAATGAATCGTTATTCCCTTCTACAGATGGGGTGGGGAGGGGCGGGGGACGGGCAGTCATGGATTTGTCCGTGGTCCGTTCCTGAAGGTCTAAGGTAGTGGGGCCTTAGCGGGATGACAAGGCTGGGCCTCAGTGAGATTCAGGAGTTGCAGCCCCTGGGGGTAGAAACAGGGCCCCCCAGCCCATTCTTTTTAGTCCAGACTCTTTTTGTTTTGTGGTGTTTTTTAGACAGGGTCTCTCTCTATCACCCAGGCTGGAGTGCAGTGGTGCAATCTCGGCTCACTGCAACCTCTGCCTCCTGGGTTCAAGTGATTCTCATGCCTCAGGCTCTCAAGTAGCTGGGACCACAGGCACCCACCACCCCACCCAGCTAATTTTTGCATTTTTAGTAGAGATGGGGTCTCACCATGTTGGCCAGGCTGGTGGCGAACTCCTGACCTCAAGTGAGCTGCTGAACTGAACACTGCCTTGGCCTCTCAAAGTGCTGGGATTATAGGCATGAGCCTCCGTGCCCAGCCAGTCCTGCCTCTTAAACCCTGTTATGCTTTGATTGTGACTTTCGTTTCTCAGGTGGGACTGAGAGAGCTGCCCTCTACCAGGAGTCTGGGTTGCCCCAGGATCCCTTTTGGTTGAGGAGTGGAGTTTGGAAAGGAAGGATCTTAATTCTTCAAGCAGGATGCCCTGTCTCTCTCTACCTCCTGATCTGGTGAGGAACTCCCTTGGCCTCCTTCCAGGCTCAGCCCGTGTTCCCTACATTGTGAGGTCGGCGTGACCTCTCAGGCAGCTTTGCCAGCATTTTCCTCTGAGTGTGTGCGTGGGTGCACATGTGCCTGTGTGCGTGGGTGCACATGTGCCCGTGTTTGTGGGTGTGCGCTTTCTAGAGGGTGCGTTTGGTGCCGTCGCTGAGATATGACTTGCTGTGTGAGTCTGTTCATCCCGAAGGTAACTCTGAGTCTTCCTTTGTGTCCCTAGATCCCAGCACAGGGCTGGCCTTGGAGAAGGCCAAGTACCATTGAACACACTGTGCTGTAAAATTCAAGGCCATATTCAATCCTGGACTTCATCACAATTAAACACTTTTGCACATCAATGAACACTACTAACGGAATGAGAGGCACCCCTGGAACCGGAGAACACACCTGCAAGTCACATAGCTAATAATCCAGAGCATTTACAGACCTGTAGCTCAGCAGCAACAAACAGACCAATTCGAAAATGAACAAAGGACTTCAATAGACATTTCTTCAAAGAACAGGTACAAATGGCCAACAAGTGGGTGGAAAATGCTCCACCTTGCTAATCATTAGCAAAATGCAAGTCAAAGCCACGATGTGATACCACTTCACATCCATTAGGACGACTATCTAAAAACAACAGTCAGGCCGACCACAGTGGCTCACGCTTGTAATCCCAGCACTTTGGGAGGCTGAGGCTGGCGATCACTTGAGGTCGGTTGTTAGGGACCAGCCTGCCTGATCATCGATAGGGTGAAACCCCGTCTCTACTAAAAATGCAAAAATTAGCCGGGTGTGGTGGTGGACGCCAGTAATCCCAGCTACTCAGGAGGGTGAGGAAGGAGAATTGCTTGAACCTGGGAGGTGGAGAGTGCAGTGAGCCAAGATGGTTCCACCGCACTCTAGCCTCCATGACAGAGCAAGACTCCATCTCGGAAAAAAAAAAGAAAAAAAAAAAGAAAATGGGCAGTGGAGGAAGTCGTGCTACCCCGCGGGGTTGGCTTGTGTTCTAGATTCATCTCGACACCACCATGTCAAAGGTTTCCGTCAAGATCACGCTGACGTCGGATCCGCAGCTGCCGTACAAAGTACTCAGTGTTCCTGGAAAGACACCTTTCACAGCCGTCTTAAAGTTTGCAGCAGAGGAATTTAAAGTTCCTGCTGCAACACGTGCATTTATTACCAATGATGGAATAGGAGTAAACCCTGCACAGGCTGCTGGAAATGTTTTCCTGAAATGTGGTTCAGAACTGCGGATTATTCCTAAGAGATCGTGTTGCAAGTTGTTAATATCTGCTATCTGGAACATACAATTGCCTTTCAGAATAAGTATTGGTATTTTTTGTTGCTGTAAAATTGAAATCAGGCATTTAACATACTATGAAAACACAAGAGCCAATGAGTAATGAAAGGTGACTCGTCTGCCCCTTTTTTTGTCCGTGCTCCTCATGTGAAGAGGGAACGCGTGTGAATTAAGGGTACTGCCGTCACAGAAGAGCATACAGGCTTTAATTGCTACCTCACAACACAAACAGGTAGTTTGTTGGGGGTAAATGAATTAGTCAACTGTGCTAACTGGAAGCTTCTGATAATTTTTTTGAGAATGATTTGGAACATTAAAATTTACTGAATCTTATATATTCATTTGAGTTAAAAAGATAAAAAGAATTTTGGGTCATGGATGGCAGTTTGCTTGATAGGATCTGATTTGCAGACTCATAGTTTAATTTTTAATTAAATATGTAGGTTATGATGAAGTCAGCACACATATCAGTGAACAGTTAACTATATTAAATTTTTATCATTTACTTTTTTAAAGATTCAAACCTCATGTGCTATATAAATTACAGTTTAATATCAACCAAAAAAAATTAAAATTTTAATCTTACCGTCATGTGTATAAATTGATGTCCCATACCAGGTTTTAATGGTAGACTTGCGGAATGCAGTACAAGTAATGGTGGGAATTCACAATACAGTAGAAACATCCTTTGCTGAGTTTTACATTCCTTTATCAATCTCTTTTGATACAGCTTTTAAAACAAGTGTCTTCAAGAAACCATTGGTATTTTGAGGGTCATATTTCTAAATAACATTCAGGAAGAGAGTATTATTGCACAGAAGATCTGAAGATCAAAAAAAAAATGCTCAAGGAAATGCAGATCAGAAGTGCTGATGAGGTCTGTTTGTTGAAGACCCAACTTTTAAGGAGGTGCTAAGATTAGTCACCTATGCGGATAAGAAGCCAGGAAAGGAAAGACGGGGAAGCCCAGATCACCAGGCTTCTGTTAAGGGGCAAAGTAACAGAGGAAAACAGTGAAGGGGAACAGAAAGGTATAGCCAGGTTTTACAGAAAAGCCTTCTGGATAGACAAAACTGCAGAAGGTATATGTTGGGGAGAAATTGAAGGGGAAAATAGTCTTAAGTAGTAGAAGGCAAATAGAGAAAAGGTATCTGCTGGCCTTGTCAACAAACAGATTTCAAAATACCCCTTATGAGAATCCAAAGAATGATGTGTGTATGGAAAGATTTTATTGCCCTTCCAGAAGAAATCAGTATCTATACAAATCTTGAAAGATGAAATTGAAGCTCGCAACGATTCAGAATCAGTACTTGACATGCTATATTCTGAATGGTGAACTCTGGAAGCAGGGATTGTGTTTGTCTGGCTCTTTGGAGCTAGAAATGTAGTGGCTTTCATTAGATATTTGCTGTAAAGTCTCTCTAAGACCAATTATTACCTTGACATGTTTCAGTATCTTCTCTATCATAGGCCCTAGGTTCATTGGGTGAAAACAAAATAGCAGAAAATTCATCAGATTCAGCATTTGAAGTGTGCCATTGGTAGTTTATGAAATTACCAGATATTTGTAAATTCGACGAACAGCGGGATTATGAATTATCAAAGGAAAAAAAATTGCTGAGGTAAAAAAAAATCTGATGTTTGAGGAAGTTTTTATTTTTATAAACAAAATCTGATGTTCATAGGCCCTTGCTTCTTACAATAAATAGTGAGCCTCAGTTAACCAGAAATTTATGAACATTCATTTCCTGACTTTATGCTTTAATTTAGATTTTTCTCCACTCTGTTTCTAGCACAAAAGTTTGCCATAAATTTATGTTGTCCTGTGCCATAAAGTTATATATTTAATATTTTTATTCTTTGGTTTTGAAAATTATATTGTAAGTCCCTAAAAACATTTTATTAAACAACTAAACATTTTGTTATTAAATGTGATCTGTAATTCTTTGTGCAGAATGTGAAGTATTTAGTTGACATGCATTATTGGTTCATAATTAATATCTAATGAATATATGTTTTGTTTTATTGAAAAAAAAAAAAGAAAATGAAGACCTGAAGTGACGAGAACAGGCAGCTTATCCACCTTTTAGACAAAGAAGTTTATGAGAAAATGACAAGGCAAAGAGGTTTGGGCTAGGGGCAGTGAAGTGTGGGGAACGGATGGGAAGTGGACTGCAGGAGACTCCTGAAGGTCGGGGTTACTTGGCAGCCTGGTTTTATAGGTTCATTTCAGCACCGAGCCCCAGTCTCTGGTGATGAGATGCTCGTCTCTTCCTGGTGACAGGGAAGACTCATTTCTCAGGGAGATATTATCACCTGTTTTTAGGTGGAAAAGGGAGAATCAGAGAGCCCTTCTTATACCTGCTGTTTCTCAAGCATCCTCAGCTCAAAATAATCGGTGTGTCAAAGCGGCATATTTTGGGGTGGCATGTCCTGACCTCTTCAATGGTAAGTTTTGTGTTTTGCATATTTTACCATGATGTTTTTAAAAAGGCAAATTCCCTTGGCCAGACAGCCTCATGCTGGGTGCCGCTGGACTTCTGTCAGGTTGGATTCCCCCAGCCTGGAACTTACTCAGTGGAGGGCGAGAGGAAAGGCTGTCAAAGGAAATGGGAGTCGTCGAAGTGTTGAAATCAGATTTTACCTGGGACCATTACAATGGGAGAAAGGGGACTTTAGTATAGGACTGAGCTTGATTTTTTTTTTTTTTTTTTTGAGACAGAGTCTCACTCTGTTGCTCAGGCTGGAGTGCAGTGATGCAATCTTGGCTCATTGTAACCTCCGCCTCCTGGGTTCCAGCGATTCTCTAGTCTCAGCCTCCTGAGTAGCTGGAATTACAGGTGCACATCACCACGCCTGGCTTTTTTTTTTTTTTTTTTTTTTTTGGTATTTTTAGGAGAGATGGGGTTTTGCCATGTTGTCCAGGCTGGTCTCAAACTCCTGACCTCAGGTGATCTGCCCACCTCAGCCTCCCAAAGTGCTGGGATTACATGTGTGAGCCATTGCATCTGGCCTGACCTCGATTTTGAACACAGCACGGGCAAGTGGGGATTTACAGCTAAGGAGCAGGGCGGGGTCTGTGGATGGAAAATGACTAAGAGGCAACCTCATGGGTCGGGGGGATTCTGGCTCAACCCACCTAACGGGATTCTTGCTGAAGTCAGGCAGGTGATCAGACATTGCTTGGGGGATGTGGAGGATGAAGAACCTGATCAGATGTAAAGGGTGGTGGCGCCTCACTCACCTGACTTAACAGAGTTCTTCTGTTAAGAAGAACTAACAGAACTAAAGCTGGGTGAGGCAGGCCTGTGAAGGACAGATGTCAAGGTCAGGTCTAGAGGGCTGAGAGGAACCAGAGCAGAGTCGGGTCCAGGATAAGACTTGTCAAGGACCAGGATCTTGAAAAGAGGCTTCCCTGCAGCAGCCCAGGTCAACCTCAACCTGCCTACCCTGGGGAGGACCCACTGGAGCGGAAACACTCAGGGCTGACACCGCCATTACTGGCACTTCCTCTTGGTAATTGGTCCCATCGACACATTCCTCTGTCTTATAAGGCCTGAGTCTTCAGCCAGGCCTCTCAGAGCCTCACGCCTGGAAATGCCAGTCCCCACTGTCAGCTGCTGCTCAGGGCCTGTGCGGTCAAGGCCAGGCATGGCTGCGTTTTGTAGGCCCAGGGCTGAGCTTCAGCCACACGCAGTGAAAGCATGGGAAAGGCTGAGGATTCAGAAGGTCAAGGTTGGCCTTAGCTGGGAGACACTGCTGTGCTGGTGATGCTCAACAACCAGCTCTGTGACAAAATGCACAGAAGTTGTTACTGATATAAAGGAGATAGAGCACACAATTGACACTAACATCTACAATACGGTGTATTTCAAATTCCATATGAATGGATTCTCAAAGATCACTTTTGTTGATTTTTGTCAAACTCTTGTATTTGTTGTAGTCACAGCTTGCAACTGATGAACAAGTATAGTTCTGATGTGAATGTCAGTTTCTATTTTTGTTTATATTAATGAATAAGACAGAAATGAAACAACAGAGACGTATGTCTAAACATTATCATTTTGTCAATTATGTGAGTGGTTCCTTTGAGAAATTGGATGACAGTTTTCAAATACTGAAAGAATATTTCCTATTTTTTGGTGCTCATCACAGTGCAACAAATAGCCAGAAACACAACGTACTTTAGAGTTTAGTCTGCATTGCTAGCAATTTCCCTCTTTTCTAAGACTAGGCGATCTATGGAACAGTTAATCTAACCTTGATTGACAGTGTTTGCCTACTTCTGTGGTGTAAACATGGCAACCATGTCTGATTTGAAGCCCATGACTGTGCCATCGCTGAATGAGGGGGTTGAGAAGGGACCAGCAGTGCCACCACACAGTCCCCACCGTGCAGCTGCCACAGACATGAGCCCCCTGGCACACATGGTGTGCAGCCAGATGCAGTCAGGTGACGGGGAAATGTTGAAATGTGAGTACTTACGTTTATTTTTATAATTTACTTAATTGAAAGTTTATATAGTTTAATTTTTAATAATGGCTGTGTTTAACTACTGGCTCCTAAAATTCCTGAAAATCTAACATTAGTGCTTGCCAGATGGAGGGCCATCACACCGCAGAAGCTGGTGGTTTCTGTAGTGCCCAGGAGACGCGTGTACAGTTGGCTCTGAGAGGTGCATAGGTGCAGCCCTCCTGCTTCTGGGCCCTGAGCTCACCAGGAAGAGTGGCCTGACCCTGGGCTCCTCAGGCTGAGGGGCTTGGTGCCCAGGTCTACTCAAAACTGCACATGGTTTCAGGGCCCTGGGTGGTGGAACACTTTTGCCCAATCCTTCTGCCATCTTTAAATAAAGAATGAGAAAAAGAATACTTTCTTCTAGACCACATTCCAAATATTTGGGAAACTTAGGCTGAATGCAGTGGCTCATGCCTGTAATCCCAGTACTTTGGGAAGCTGAGGTGGGTGAATCATTTGAGGCCAGGAGTTTGAGACTAGCCTGACCAACATGGTGAAACTCTGTCTACAAAAAAACCACAAAAATTAGCCAGGTGTGGTGGCGCACACCTATAATCCCAGCAAGTGAGGAGGCTGAGGCAGGAGAATTGTTTGAACCTGAGAGGCAGAGGTTGCAGTGAGCCAAGATCATGCTACTGCACTCCAGCCTGGGCAACACAGTGAGACACTGTCTCAAAAAAATGGGGAAACTTAACACTGTTAATCTTTCTAGGTGGTCTCCACATGCAACAGCCAGCTGTGGGGTTCACTGGGTCCCCCATAAACATGTTTGAGGTAGTACCCCTCACTGCCCCTCAGAGCAGGGTGATTTGGGGGAAGTTACTGAAGCTTCCTGAGCCTCAGGCATCAGTGATATTGAGGTAGGAGGTGGGACTCGACTCTAGAAGTGGAGCTTGGACACTGGACCAAACTGAGGACTAGATAGAACAAGGCCAGGGCAGAAGCAGCTTTCCATAAGACACGCCCACCAATGTGCCATGTCGGTTTGCCATTACCATGGCAACACCTGGAAATTATTGCCTCTTTCCATGGCAACAACCCTGACAACCTGGAAGTTCCCAGTCTTTTCCTAGAAATTTCTGCACACACTTAATTTGCATGTAATTAAAAGTAAGTATAAATGTGAGTACAGAAGTGCTTCTGAGCTGCTACCCTGGGCATGCTGCCTGTGGGGTAGCCTGGTTTGCAAGGAGCTGTACCTCTGCTGCTGCCATGCGCTGCAACTTCAATAAAAGTTGCTGTCTAACACCACCAGCTCACCCTAGAATTATCTCCTGGGTGAAGCCAAGAACCCTCCTGGGCTAAGCCCCTATTTTGGGGCTTGCCTGTCCTGCATCAATATGATGTGATAATAACAGGGAGTGATGAAGATCGCACTGTGAGCCCACTGTGCCCCCAGAATCCAGCACGAGGCCCGGCCCATGGTGCTCCAAAGCTGCAGCAAATGAATAGATGACTGACCCATGGCTGCAGGCAGTTGGTGCAGGGAAGGGCTCTGGGCAAAGTATTTGGGGTCAGGTCTTTGATATACCTTTTTTAGGAGGATGCAATTCATTCCATACCAGAGTGAGAGTGGAGATCCGTTGTTCATTCATTTGTTCATTCATTCATTCATTCAATTGGTGCATTGACTGAACACCTTCCTGCTTCCTGTCTTCAGTGCTGGTGTCTGGTGATGCTTGAGACAGGGGCAGTTCCTGCCTGCATGGATCTCTGGGTCTAACAGACAGGATGGCAGCAAACACCTCATCAGGTATCCAGCTGGCTGTGCCTTGTCATAGGAGGTGTGACAGGAAAAGCACAAGTGGAGGCCTGTCCCGTGTGGCCCTCTGCCACACTGGCCCTTCCCAGGTGTGGCCACCAGGCCCTTGGATACCCACAGTCACTTGTGTGTGTGCCTCCATTCTTTTCCTGTGCCACTGGAATACGGGAGCTGCATCACTCTGATCTCTCTGCCTTTATTATTACAGGGCATTCTCTCTGTGTGTAAACTTATGCAAAGTCACCAATAAGGTCAGGATTTATTTGTTGAAGCAGCCAGCCTTCCCTTAATCTTAGGAAAGATCAAAATTTTCCCTTGATCTTAAACATGTAGCTTCCAGAACAAGAGAATAAATTTTTGTTGTTCTACTAAACTACTCTATTTGTGGTACATTGCTACAGCAGCCCCATTAAGTGAATATGTGCATGAATGGACTATTATGACACCTTGTAGATATGACTTTTGTACCAACCTAACTTAAAAAAAAAACAAACATTACTAAACACTTGATATATGCCCTGAAAAGTGCTAGGTTTCGGGGTTACAAGAATGGATGAGACATAGTTCTTGTTCTCATAAAGCTCATCATCCCATGGTTTATATGCACAAGTCAGTAGAGAAATTCAAAAGATTGTTATAGTTACAACAGACGGGCTAAGCATGAGGAGTCCCTGGAGCACCTGAGAGGGATGCCCAGCAAATGCTGGCAGAGGGAGTGACAGGGCGCTGTAAGGATAGTTAGGTTAGAAGAGGTCCAGGATGGACTCAGGTGGGGAGAGACAGAGTTCCTCCAGGTAGCTAAGTCCTGGGGCTTGGGCCAGAAGATGAGAGAGTGTGTGAGGCATGACAGGAACAGAGTCACTCTATGTGACTGGATGTGGAGTGCCACGGTGGGACTGGGAAGGAGACACGAGGTCGTAGAGGTCAGGAGGAGCCACTTCATCAGGGGTCTTATGAGCCAAAGGAAACTGGGGCAACCTAGGAACTTTATACCCCCAGAAAGTGGGGATGATCAGTAATTCTTATGACTTAAATCATGGACAATTAAAGCCAATGCAATGGATAAAAATTGAGTATCTCTGGAATCATTCACATATCCGTGTCTGGCCTAACCACAGCGTAGGCTACCCAAGGGGTCCCTCCTTTCCTCTACCCTGGACATAATCTCACACATTGTGAGTGGCTCCTGGCTAATGGACAAGGCAAAAAACATTACGCGATGTCTCTGGATGTCCCACTTGCAGTGCCCGAGGCAAGGACTGCAGCACAGGGAGCTTAACTGAGAGTAGATTCCCAGGAAGCTGGAGAGTGGACTGATGGTAGTGGGACAGGAAGGGAGGGAAGAATCTATAAAGGATCCATTGTTGAGCTAGTTACTGCTGTGGACAGCTAGATCTTAATTCTGCTGGAGACCCTGTGAGGAATTTTGTGGAACGCGCTTTAGAATTGCTCTCTGAAGGATGCAAGGTGGGAGTATTTATCCACCAACTCTCAATTTCATTGGAAGGTTGTCCCTGTGTGTGGGACATTCTGCAGCTTTGGAGAAAGCCCTGGTGCAGAAAAGCAGGAAGTCAACAAGGCAGCACAGATGTGAACCGAGACCCATCAACAGGCATGGAACTGTCCACGATGGCAGTGCTGAAATCGGGCGGGACAAGAGGAGCCTGCTACAGCCCACCCCTTAACCGTTCATCTGCACATGCCTCACATTGTGTTCCCTCTGTCACTGACTCTTCAAGGTGGTGTCCAGTTGAACTCCCTAATCAAAGGCTTAAGCCAGAAGGATCTGTCAGACACAGCCAGTTTTGTTGCCATAGTTGGCCCTGAGAAGTCGTAACTGAAATTCAGCAGCTCTTTCCTTCACCACTCATCCCAGCTTTCTCACAGTCTGTGTGGGATATGCTGATCACGGACACCAGTTACTGGTCTGAAGATAATGAGGAGAGGAAGAGAGAACCCGAGGAGAAGCAGCATCACGTTACGGAGCATCATGATATGAAGGCTTGCCTTTTCATAGTCACCAATTAAGAGCATTTTTCTCCTACAAAGGGGGGAGAAAGTTCCTTCTTTCAGTTTGGAGGGGTCAGTGGATAAGGTCCAGAATTCTCAGGTGCATTCTTCCACATGTCTCCATTCCTGGACTCAGGGTCTCACTCTTTCTATGTTGATCCCTGACATTAGCCTTGGAGACCTGTCAAGGCTATGCATTCAGTCTCTTTTATGGTTTTTCCACCCTTAGATTTAATTACAGTCCTGATTTTCAGCACTATCTGCCCTCTGGCTGCAAGAGATGAGGGTCACTTTAAATGCTTCCATGGAGGCATTCTGGCTTTGACAGCCTAGCCTGAGCTGATAATTGGCTGACCTGAGCTTATGATTCTCTTTCATCAAATCTAAGACAGTTAACAAAACCTGGCAAACTCTCCCATCATTATAACTGCTACTGCTTTCATACACAAGTGTTAGTGTAAAAGCCAATGCTTTCCTTACACCTGGGCCTCATCCCAGTGCACTACAGGCAAAATATGTTATAGTATAGAGGGATTATTGTCACACTTAACATCAGCTAGGGATTTATCCACCAACTCCCAATCTTCATCGTTTGAAGGTTATCCCCATGTGGGGGCATTCTGCAGCTTTGGAAAAAGCCTTGGGGGCAGAAAAGCAGAGAGGGAAGGCAGCACAGATTTGAAGCAAGATACCATCAATGTGCATCGAACCACCCATGGGGCAGTGCTTAACATGTTAACTTAAGTGATTAACATCTCCGAAGACCCTGTCATGAAGCCTTTGTTGCTGTCTTTCCAGGGAGCAGTCGAGGATCACTTTTTGTGTTAAGTTTGAATTCCCTAGAAACAGAGTCTGAGACAAAGTCTTCAATACAGCTACTTTCATGGGGCGGTGATCCCAGGGGATAGGACAGGGACAGTGGGGGTGGAATAGTGCTGGAGGAAAGTTCAATGAAAGAATTTGCTATTGAGATGATTACAGCTGTGTTCAACTGAGCTGTAGTTCTACTGGGGACTCTGGGCAGGATGTAGGATGCCTCTCATTATTGTGCTTCTGAAGGAAGTGAGGCTGGGCCATTTGTCTGTCAACTCCCATCCCCTATTCTTTCAGGTTACCTCTGGGAGTGTCCCCTCCCCATGCCTCTGGGCTGTGTCAGTGAAAGGCAGAGCAGCCTCTATTGCATCAGAGAAAGCTCTGACTCCAAACAGCAGAGAGAGGCACGGTTCTTGAGGAGGGGACTTGTCCATGCTACTGGTGCTGAGGTCAAGTGGGCTGAGGCACTGAGGTGTGCTACTCCCAGCGTCTGCTACTCCCAGCAGGCAGATTTGGATCTGGAATGTTTCCACAATGTTTGAATATGTCAACAGCTGAAACCTTGCCTGCCATAGACCATGCATTTGTTCCACAAACCTCATTTCCGTTCCTGGTGGCCCTGGCACTTCAACCCAACCTCCAAAGTCCCTAAAGGTTTGCATGAATGGGGACACGCAGCATCTGTATCGGGAGAGCAGAGGGCAGTACGCCAGCTGGGCACCTGCTTATAACTTGTTTGTCAACTTCTGTTTACGCAGGAAACAGCAGCCAGCCAGCCGTGGCACTGTACATGGAGAAAAAAAATCACATCAGCTCCTATTTTTGTATTTCGGTTGAGTAGCCTGCTGGGGCCCCAGGGAGTGTCAGGCCAAAGCGCTGTAATCCCTGGCTGGGATAAATAGTGCCTGCTCCATTTTTCTCAGTTTGGGCTCCTGGAGGCAAATGTCAACTGTTTCATCAGAAACAAAATGCTCCCCTGCGGGACGATTTCAGCAGCTCACCTATGAAATGTATTACTTTTTCTCCACTTCTGAAAAGTCTGTCCTAGTTTTATCTTCTGCCGGCGTCACCCCTGAGTTCTAGGTCTCCCCTGCCAAAAAAGAGACACAACGTGCCCCTTTCATGAACGAGGGATCTGGGAGTGCTTGCCGAGGGCTGCGTGTGGCTCTCTGAAAAATATACTATGGCCTTGACCTTACTAACGGCAGAAGCCCCATCAGAGTGGGACTGGACAGTCCAGGTGTGGACGGATCTGAGGACCAGGCAGGCAGAGGGGATGTTAGAGAGCAGGTGCCTCCTGCACGGAACCTCCTGGGCCCTTCCCCAAATGCAGGGGGAGCCCGTGGTGGCTTCTCTACTTTGGGACCCCCAGGACACCAGTAAGAAAAAAGGGAGGACAGAAGATTTGAGGATGCAAACAATGTCTAGGCGGACGCCAGCCAGGTTGGGACTGTATTCCTCAGTGTCTGGGAGTCTCCAGCATGGTCGGGACCGTATTCCTCAGTGTCTGGGGGTCTCCAGCATGGTCGGGGATCATGTTCCCCACAGTGTCTAGGGGTCTCCAGCACATTCGGGACCATACTCCCCACAGGACCCAAGGCTATTTCCCAGGGGGGCAGTGGGAAGAGCATGTGTGCTGAGTGGACCTTGATGTGAATCTCACTTCCCATTTGTCATGTGTCACATTGAGCAAGTGACGGAGTCTCAAGGCCTGCTCCTGTGTTTCCAACAAGGGCATAACATTTTTCACCCCATAGGGTTGTCACGGGATTAATGAGGTGACACAGGCAACTTGCTGGCCCTGCATGAAGCTTAACAAAAACCAGCTTCTTTTCCTTTTCCTGATGTGTAGGGAAAAAAGATCAAGCTCTGTAGCTCATTGCCTGGAAAGCACATGGGCTTTGGATGGTGAGCCACACCGTCTTCCCGCCAACCTCCAGGCCGTCTGAAGCGTGATTAAAAGAATGGCTTCAGCTGTTGGGAGCACCAGGCGCTACCTCCCTCTTTGATCTGCTTGGTTAAAAAATTTCTATCCTTACCATAGCCTCACTTTAGGCTTTTCAGTTCTGCAGGATTTCCTAATTCTCCTTTAAGTAAAGAACAAAAAGGAGCCAGCACTTAGCAGCTGCTTCTTTTTCCTGCTGGTCATTACTCTGTAGCGGTTTGGGTTGAAAGTCCTAGTGAATGACTCATGAGGATGGAGAATACTAGACCTGAGGCTCCAAACTAGTTGGAAAACCTGATCCCCTGGCAGCTGAGCCAACACCTGATCTGTTTCTTTCAAGGTTTCTAAAAGAATGGGTGCAAGTCGGTGATTGTGCTGAGCACAGAGAAGCTTTATATGTGTTAACTCGTTGGCTCCTCACAATACCCTGGAAGGCAGGTGTGTTGCTCTGTTTGTGTTGCTATAAAGGAATCCCTGAGGCTGGGTAACCTATAAAGAAAATAGGTTTATTTTAGCCAGGCATGGTGGCTCACGCCTGTAATCCCAGCACTTTGGGAGGCTGAGACGGGCGGATCATGAGGTCAGGAGTTCGAGACCAGACTGGCCAAGATAGTGAAACCCTGTCTGTACCAAAAATACAAAAATTAGCTGGGCATGGTAGCGGGTGCCTGTAATCCCAGCTACTCGGGAGGCTGAGGCAGGATACTCGCTTGAACCCAGGAGGTGGAGGTTGCAGTGAGCTGAGATTGCACCATTGCACTCCAGCCTGGGTGACAAAGCGAGACCCTGACTCAAAAAAAGAAAGAGAGATTTATTTTGGCTCATGGTAATGCAGACTGCACAGGAAGCATAGAACCAATATTTGCCCCTGAAGAAGCCTCAGGGGTGTTACAGTCATGGCAGAAGGCAAAGGTGGATCTGGCATATCATATGGCAGGAGAAGGATCAAGAGAGACAGGAGGGAGGGGCCAGGTTCTTTTGAAACAAGCAGGTCTCACATGGACTCATAGAGAGAGGACTCACTTGTTATTGCAAGGACCACAACAAGCCGTTCATGAGGGATCCGCCCCCATGGCCCAGACGCCTCCCACCAGGCCCACCAACACTGGAGGTCACATTTCAACATGAGATTTGGAGGGGACACACCTCCAAACCGTATCAGTTGGTGCTCATTGTTGTCACCCATTTTACAGATTGGGAAGGTGAGGAACAGAGGGGTGGAGAAACTTGCCTAAGGTCATACAGAGTAAGTGGCACAGCTGGGGTTTTGGCCACAGTATTTTGGATCCAGAGTTTGTGTAAGTGACCACTCTGCTGTACTACCAAGAATTCAACCAAAGGTAAATTCTCTATTCTTTTAAATATTATTGATTCATTGATTGAGACAGGGTCTCTCTATGTTGCCCAGGCTGGCCTCAAACTCATGGGCTCAAGCCACCCTCCTTCCTTGGCCTCCTGGTCCTGAGGTCACAGTCGTGCACCACTGTGCCCTGCCAAGTTCTCTACTTTTACTGGATGCCCGGAACAATTCCTGGTGCAAAGAATGTGTCTTCCACTCCAGCTCAAGGGCTCCTGTGCACAGGGCTGACGGGGCATTTGGGATTCCAGCACGTTCGGGGACCACATTCCTCACAGTGTCTGGGGGTCTCCAGCACATTCGGGGACCACATTCCTCACAGTGTCTGGGGGGACTTGGAGAGTGCACATGGAGCAACCCATAAGGTTTGACATCCTGGGAGATCAGTGGCTGTGGGGCCTGATCACACATCTTGACTGTACTCAAATAAGGCAGAAAATACCTGCTAATTTAGTTCTAGGGTTAGCTGTAGGTGAAACATAGAACTGAGAAGCAATTTTTCTCCTTTTGACCTTAAAACAAGGGCGAAAAGGCAGAGTGAGCTGAGCTTTGCTGCCCAGAAGCTGCCAGTCCCAGTTGTTTCTGTCTGAGGGGTGTTTGGGGGTGGGGGCTCTTGCCCCTGTGTGCAGTGAGCAGATGGGGCAAGTGGGTGGCGTGGATGGGGGAGGGACAGCATCAGTTGTGAGGTCAGCAGACATTTTTCTTCAGAAAGAGAACGTCTGAAAGCCGGGTGCAGTGGCTCATGCCTGTAATTCCCTCACTTTGGGTGGGAGTGGGGCAGGAGCAGAGCGAGAGTGACAGAAGCTGAGTCTTCTGGGAACTGGGGCTGGAGGAGGACTCGGCAAAGGGGACAGGGCCACCAACCCCGCAGACATGGGACTGAGAGAGGAGGCTTTGACTGTGGACGGAGGGAATGGAGCCGCACATAGACCGTTGGCAAAAATGACCCCAGTACTTTCCCGCCCTGTGTTTCTGCTCTTGGTGGGGGCGGGGTCCCACACAGACTCTGGGCTTAGCTGTGTACCTCACTTTGACCAGTGGGACATTAAAGTCGAAGGCTGGAAAGCCCACGTTCCCTGAGGCTTGTCCTCTTGCTGGGCCTGGAGCCCCGAGGCTCCCATGGGCACAGGCCCAAGCCAGCCTGCTAGAAGGTGAGATGTCGCCCAGGGGAGAACTGGGGAGCCCTGGCCGATGGTCTGCTGCGTGCAGAATGGGTGAGGAAGCCCAGTGAGACTATCCAGTTGCCAACACACCAGCCTGGGGAGCCCGACATGTGAGCGAGCCCAGCCGGGACCAGCAGGGACTGAACATTCACCCAGACACCCCGCAGATTCGTGGGGAGGAGCCACGGTGGCTGTGGTGTGTAGCTTTGGTGCCGCTGTTTTCCTGTCATTTGTTAGACAGCAGAAGCTCCCTGGTGTAGCCTGAAAGCCACTGTGAAAAGCAGAAGGCCACCCACCCTCCCAGCTCTAGCTCTGTGGGCCCCACCTACAAAGGCCACGGGGAGGCCGGGACCACAGGGGAGAGAGCAAGGACCTTGCTGGAGCCAGTGGGTGAAGGGACCCTCTAGAGGAGAGCTTGGAGGTACAGGGGACTTTGCTGATGACTGGCTGTGGGCTCCCAAGGTCAAAGTGGAGGGATTTGAATGCTGGAGTGGGTGGGCAATGGGGTCAGAAGGGTGAGCGCTGTCAACAGGCTCACAGGGCTTGCTAAGACAGCTGGTCCAATCCAGTTCAATGAGCACGTCCTGAGGTCCCATGGGGCACGGCCCAGGACCAGCTGCTGCAGGACCTGTGTCTGCTGTCCACTGAGTGTGCAGAGCGGCACCCAGCCCTGGCAGCATACGCGGCACTGCTCACTCACCACGCTGAAGAAGGAGCCGGTCCTTAGCCCTTCCCACTAACAGTCAGTGGGTTTCCTTCTCTGTGGGACACGTTCTTGTTTTTAATTATGCATGTCATAGGAACATCAGATTCACCTAGCAGAAACGTCACTTGTTATCCATGTGTCTGTTTTGTGGGGTGAAGGCTACCTAGCGGGGTGACAAAGTAAGAGACAGGAGCACCCCTGCCATGAGCCGCAGGCCCTCTCCGTGCTCCGCTTGGTCATGGAGAGACCTTGAACTTGCTGCTTTGAGGGCTCATTAGCATGTAAACCAGCTATTATTAGATTTCCAAGCCCATATCTATGTTTTATTAATCTGTGTAATGAAGTTCCCTTTCTCCCGAGCACCAACAGGGAGGCGTTTGCCCAGGAAGGCTGTGCCTGTGGTAGGGACTCATGACCCCAGCCTGTAACAAGGGCCGTGTGCATTTTGCAGCCTGGTGGGGCCTATGGCCAGGAGCACCATTCTGCAGTTCTGGGTCCCCTGACAATTTAATGTGGCCTCTACCTGCTCTTCTGGAAGGGCCACCTCACCCAGAACCAACCTTCAGCTCAATTGCTTCCCACCCTGGAGGGATGCTGGGGAACCCCTAGAACGCCCAGCCTACCCCGAGGCCAGCAGCTATTTCTTGCTTCTGTTTTAAGGACCTGCAGTCTGAAGCTACCATTCCTTGGAGTCTCAGAGTGATTAGCCTTTCTGAGCTGTTGGCTTTGGAAAATATGGCCTTTTAAAACTTGGCCATGAAACCATTGGATTTTATAGCCCAAGGAGCCACCTTGGAACATCCTGTGAAGCCCCCTTGAGAAGCAGACACAGACAGGACCAGTGATTTGCTGAAGGTCTGGTCTGACCTGTGTGAGAGTTTGCCAGGGCCTTCCTCCGTGTGAGACAGTCTTCTTGGTTTAGACAGATTTTTCTGCCTTGCTGCTCCAAATGAAACAATCACTACATTTTATTTAAACAAGCCTGTGTTTTGAAGGGCACTATGGTACACGAGGGAGATCTCTGGGCATTTATTAATTTATCTGTGTTAGTCCGTGCTCATGCTGCTAATAAAGACATACCCATGGCTGGGTAATTTATGAAGGAAAGAGGTTTAACTGACTCACAGTTCAGCATGGCTGAAGAGGCCTCAGGAAACTTATAATCATGGCAGAAGGGAAAGCAAACATGTCCTTCTTCACATGGTGGCTGCAACAAAAAGTGCTGAACCAAAGGGGAAAAGCCCCTTAAAAACCATCAGCTCTCATGAGAACTCACTACCATGAGAACAGCATGAAGGTAACTTCCCCTGTGAGTCAATCACCTCCCACTGGGTCCCTCCCATGACTTGCGGGGATTATGGGAACCACAATTCAAGATGAGATTTGGGTGGCGATATAGCCAAACCATATCATCCATCCATTCATCCATCCATTCATCATCTGTTCATCCTTTTCTCATCCATCCTTCATCCATCATACACTCATCCATCTACTATCATCTGTCCATCCTCTCATCCATTCATCACCCATCATCCATCCACTCATCTACTATCATCTGTCCATCCTTCTCTCATCCATTCATCACTCATCATCCATCCACTCATCTACTATCATCTGTCCATCCTTCTGTCATTCATCCTTCGTCTGTCCATCCGTCCATCTGGAGTGGTGAAAGAGATGAGGGTTGCTCACCTTACAGAGTGTGCAGGGTCATGCGGAGGCTGACAGTGGGTATTGTAGCCGGAGTGGTTAGGGTGGGTTTCTCCAATCAAGTGCTTTGATATGAAACCCAAAGAATGAGAAGCCATTAGCCACTCAGAAAACAGGACAAACCCCGTCCCTTCTTGCTCCGTACCATAGAAGATCATTTTGAAGTGTCAGACTCTTCCCTCCTTGCCATTGGTGCCACATTTATGTGCCAGCTGTTCTCTCTCCCCTCCTCTTTGCTTTCCCTAAATCTTTTTGACAAGACGTTCACAGAAAGTGGTGCAGGACTGAGACACAACCCAGGCACCCTCCCTCGTCCTGCCTTCCATAACAGGTGCATTTCATCTTCAAGGCTGCAAAACAGCTGCACTGCTTCCGGGTATTGCATGCACATCCCAGGCAGGAAGGAGGCAGAGGGGACAAAGAAGCCACCTCACTTAGATTCTTTTCCCGAGGCCTGCAGGGTGGATCTACAGGGAAGGCTCTGAGCTGAGAGGAGTTCTCAGCATGGTTGTAGTGTCAGGAGTTTGGGAGTCACAGAGCCTGGACCCTGTGACTTTGTTCCTTCAAATCAGGCTTCTGACTCATCAATGTCCCCCTGCCTCTGTTGAGACTCACTGCTCAGTGGACAAGCTGAAGAGCTCCCTGGAAACAGCACATTTGCAGCCAAAGCAGCTCAAAAGGATCAGGAAGGAGGGGCAGTGTGCACTCCATCCTTGTGGGGCTTCTGGCCCAAGGCCTGCGTGTGTTTACAAGCCCGGCTCATGCCTTTGTGATCTGAGGCTCTTTGGGGCGATGTGTGACGAGTGCTGCTAAATCTGTTAGGGACCGCATTTCCCCAGCCTGGTCTGGGCTGGGTCTGAGTGTTCACAGCCTGGTAACTGCATGTGAGGAGGGATGGAGCTTTGATCACAAGCAGTGTAATTTGTCATCTCTTTCTCCACCTGGACATTCACCTCAGCCTCTCCCTCCTTGTTCCTTTAATAACATTTATTTTAACCAGTCACTTGTGTCATTTTTCTTGATTCACTTTACCTTGGGCACTTTCATCATTTTCCTCACAAAATCAAGGCTCAAATTTAATTTCCCTCTCCCATTTAGCAGCCTGGTGGAGTGGCCGGGAATGGGAGGAGGACGTGGGGAGGCACGAGGCGAGGGGTCCTGGGGGTCTCCGGCAGGAAGGGCTGCATCTTTCAAGGGGCATATGGGCTGGAGGGAAATGCTGCATCATTGCAATTGGTAGGTGGGGTGCTCGTTCCTTGTGGGTGAGTGGAGGGACTCTTCAAGCCCTTCTCCTGGGGCCCCTCCTGGGAAATTTTCCCAAGTCCAATTAGGCCCTATCTGGCTCTCTGTCTGGCCAGGGTGCCCGCTGGGGAGTTGGCTGAGACCTCCGTAGGAGGTGTCCATGCCTGGGTCTGCTTGGGTGCCCAGAGCCTGGGGCCATTTAGAGAGCACTGGCCGAGCACTGGGAGACCAGGCTGCAGTCCCGTCAGGTAGAACTCATGGTGTGACCTTGGGCAAGTGGGTCCCTATCTTCGCACTTTCTGGAAGTGAGGGAGCTGGGCTGGGTGGCCGTGGAGCTGGGCTGGGTGGCCGCAGCTCTGTACAGCTTCTCATCAGCATCGCTGATGTGCCCAGGTGCTCCATCTCTGTGATGGGATCACAGATTCAGTAGGTATGCAGGGACCTGGGGACCTGGCAGCGCTCCCTTGCTCTGTTGAAGCCACTTACTTAGATTTCCCTACAGGGTGGTGAATAGGGCCAGCCTGGTCTGAGCCAGCAACCAAGTTCCTCCTTTGTCCTGAGTCCTGTGGGGCTTGGGGAGGCCACAGCAGCCCATGTGGGTCTTGCTTTCCTTTAAAGTCTAGGCGATGACTCTCAAGGGAGGGGGTAGTTTTGTAACCCCTCCTCCCAGGAGACATCGGACAATGTTTGGAGCGATTTTCAGCTGTGGCAATCAGAGGTGTGTGTGTGTGCGTGTGTGTGTGTGTGTGTGTGTCCAAAATGTCAATAGAGTCCCCTACCCAATTTGTATGTTGAAATCCTAACCGTTAAGATGTCAGAGTGTGACTGTATTTACAGTTTTTTCAGAATTAAATTAAAATGGGATCATTAGGGTGGGCCCTAACCCATTATGACTTGCGTCTTTATAAGAAGAGGGGATGGAGACACAGACACACACAGAGGGACGACCCTGTGGGTACAGAGAGGAGACGGCGTCTACAAGCCAAGGAGAGAGGCCTCAGGAGAAACCATCCTGTCAGTGCCTTGATCTCACTTCCAGCCTGCAGGACTGTGGGGTTAAGCTGCTGGGCTGTGTTGCTTTGCCATGACAGCCCTTGTAAAGCCAAGCCAGTGATGGAGTTCCAGGAGCAAAGCCGGGGCTGGCTGGCAGAGCAGGCTTAGGACAGAAAGTGACTCCTGTTGAGGGGTGTGGATCTTTCCCACCGCGTGGCTTCTCTTCCCCTTTTTGTTTTCCTTATTTTAAAAATTCCTGTCTTAAGATTTTTTTGCTGACTCCATGGGCTGGAGCCCTGGCACTGGGAAGAGATGAGCTTACGGGGTTTTGATTCCAGCTGCCTCTCTGCCTCTGCTCTGGGTGGCCCTTGGACCCTGAGGCTGGGGGTCTCTGAGCTGGGGAGCTGTCTGGGTGAGGTGGTTCCTGCCATGTGGTTGAGGCTCCAGGAACTTGGACTCCCAGTATCCCCTCCCCCGGCAGCCACAGGCAGGGGCTCATTGACTGGCAGCAGCTTCTGGGGTCCCAGCAGGAGGGACATGGGGAGGAAAGCAATCTGCAGTGTCCCAAACAGCGAGAGGGCAGCAAGCAACAGGGGGTGAAGCCCCCTGGATCACAGAGAAAAGACGACCAGGAAAAAAAGAGCGTGTACAGGATTCAGTCCTGTTTTTGTAAAAAAAAATCTGTAGAAAATATTGACAGAATCGACTCACACATGATCACAATTATTACAGGGGTATTACAGCTGGACAGTGGTAAGGAGCATGAGCCGAAGGAGTTTTTACATCTCTTTTATTTTTTTATTTATTTAGTTTTTTGAGACGGAGTCTTTGTTGCCCAGGCTGAAGTACAGCATGCGATCTCAGCTTACTGCAACCTCCACCTCTGGGTTCAAGCGATCCTCCCACCTCAGCCCCCAGAGTAGCTGGGGTTACTGGTATGCAGCACCACTCCTGGCTAATTTTTGTATTCTTAGTAGAGATGGGGTTTCACCAAATTGGCCAGGCTGGTCTCGAACTCCTGACTTCAAGTGATCCGCCCGCCTTGGCCTCCCAAAGTGCTGGGATTACAGGTGTGAACCACTGCAGCCAGCTACATTCTTTTAAAAATGATGTAAAACATATTATTTTTGTAATAAGGATAAAACGATAATTAAAAAAACCTTGCTTCTCTCCAGAGAAGAAAGGGACAAGGACTGGCCCTTTGGCACCAGCCGCCCGGGCTCCTGTCCCCTTGTAAAGCCATGGGGACTTGGAGAGGTCACACCAGCTACCCAAGCCTGTTTCTTTGGCTGTGAAATGAAGAAAGGAAGAGCACTTTATGCTGAGGTTTAAAGTAAGGATTGCAACTGAGTCATGTCCGTGAAGTAATGGGCACACCGTCTGCCCTCAATAAATGTTAGCTATTTTTGTTGTTGTGACTGTTTTCTGGCCAGACCCATCCTTCAGGAAGAGGAAGTCTTGCTGAACAACCTTTCAATGAAATGGGAGTGGTCAGTTCTGCTCTTCTTTTGTTAGAAAGTGAGTCTCCCTTTTTTGTTTCAAAATGGGTTTCACGGGAGGTGCCTGCGAGGCAGAGATGCCCCAGCCCTTCTTCTAGCTTGTCTGGAGGAAGCCGTTTGACTACAGCTCTGAGACCCGGCCCTGCGGTGGACTCCTGGCCAGGTGTCACAGAGAAAGAACACCTTGGTCCCTCCCATCTGAACTGCCAGGGGAACTGCATTTGTGTTTTTTTGGGGGCTACCCACCAGGACAAAGTCATGAGCTTGAGGCTGGGGAAGCACCCAAGAGCCAGCACATTGCCGTGGTCAGGGGATCTGAGGCCCCTGTATGATCCAGGAGCACCAGTTCTAGAGCTTTCTAAAAGGATGAGGGAGAGAGGAAGGTTCCACATTGCTGAGCTTCAACTTTCATTCCCACTTCCGCCATGGAGGCTAATTCTTACATTTTCTTGCTGAGCGGCATTCAGCCTCCTGCACATCCGCGGTTCTCCTGTGCCCGCTCCCAGCGCCCCTACATTTGGCCTAAAGCAGTTAAACCTCTTAGCTGCCAAAAGACCTTGTAAGAACAATGAGAAACTGCTCCACGGTTTATTAAGAAACAAACAATAAAGTCTTCCACAAAAAAACAGCAATAAAAAAACCACTTAAAATGATATCCTTTCCTTGGTAGGGTGTAAGCTCATATTTAAACCATACAGTGCCCCAGCAGGGTCACAGGTGGGGGTCAGGTCCCTGCCTCAGCCTCTTCCCACCCCTGGCCGGCCCCCAGCGGCCCCACTTTTACCTCTACTGTGTCTTCTGGGGCTTTGCAGAGTGTCCTGTAAAACATGTTCCGAAGACCCAGGCAGACAAAGCTCCCAATGGGACCACTGCTGTAAGAATAGTAAACACTTGGCTGGGCGCGGTGGCTCACGCCTGTCATCCCAGCACTTTGGGAGGCTGAGGAGGGTGGATCACGAGGTCAGGAGCTCAAGACCAGCCTGACCAAGATGGTGAAACCTGGCTCTACTGAAAATACAAAAATTAGCCAGGCATGGTGGTCGGTGCCTGTAATCCCAGCGACTCGAGAGGCTGAGGCAGGAGATTTGCTTGACTTGGGAGGCGGAGGTAGCAGTGAGCTGGGATTGTGCCACTGCACTCTAGCCTGGGAGACAGAGCAAGGCTCCATCTCAAAAAAAGAAAAGTGAACACTCTAGCTGGGCATGGTGGTGCTGCAGTGAGCTATGATGGCACCATGGCACTCCAGCCTGGGTGACGGATTGAAACCCTATCTGTTAAAAAAAAAATACACACACACACACACACACACACACACACACACACACACACACACACATATATATATATAGTGCCAGGTGAAGTGGCTCACACCTGTAATCCCAGCCTGGGCAACATGGTGAGACACCATCTTTATCAAAAATACACACACACACACAAAAGCTGGATGTGGTGGTGCGCACCTGTGGTCCCAGCTTCTTGGGAGGCTGAGGTGGGAGGATCATTGAGCCTGAGAGGTGGAGGTTGCAGTGAGCCGAGATGGCGCCAGTGCACTCCAGCCTGGGCAACAGAGGGAGAACCTGCCTCTGTAAATAAGTAAATAAATCAATAAATAAATGCATGTATATGTATTTAAAACAGTGGCGAACCCTCCAGCTGCTTCACAGGGGCTGCCCAGAGGCATTCAACATTGCACTTTTTAAATTTCAGGGCCTGAAATCACTGCAGCTCTGAGTTTTAAAGCAGTTTGTGGTGGAACGACTCCTGTCCATCACCCACACGCTGTGTCGGAGGGGGCAGTGCAGTCTTCTGAAGTGTCTTTGGACTGAATGTTGGTTCAAGTCACCATCCAGAAACTTCTGGCACCACTCTAGGCAGAGAAAGGCAATGGCAGACCTGGGCCCCGGAGCCTCTGTGACCGTCCCGGTCAAGATGGGTAGAAGCAAAGTGAGCCTGTGATGGCTGAAGGCGCTCGCCCACCCCAAGACGGGTTTCATTCAGACCCCAAAGCTGACTTCCTATCTGAGGTTCGGAAGAGATGAACACGCTTTACGAAGCAGAAGTTGACCTCCTGGGTGAGAGCACAGATCATCCTTTTAAAGGAAGGCTTTGCGATATTGTGTTGTAACTTGATAAAAATTCACTCTCCTTGGCTCCTGGGATGGGGTGCAGGCTCAGGCACCCCTGCATTGTCTGTCTATGCCTGGGGCAAATCGCCACCCATTCATGGCCTATGTCACCATCACCGTTGGTGCTCCCAGGGCACGGTGGGCCAGGAGTCTGGGTGGGCGTCTCAGGAGGCCCCTGGGTGCTGGCTGGTACTGTGCTCCTCTCTGGAGTTCGGGGTTTTCTTCCAGCCTTGTCCCGGTTGTTGACAGAACTCAGTTCCTCAGGGCTATAGTGCTGAGATCCCACTTCCCTGCTGGCTGTGGGCGGGGGCTGCCGTCCACCCTGGAGACTGCCTGTGGGTCCTTGCCATGAGGCCACCATGGGAAGCTCACAGTGGGGATCGTTTTTGCTTTCTTCTAGGACAGCAGGACACGTCTCTCTGACTACTGTCTCAAGCCTCTAGACTCCTTTCTAAGAGTTCTTCTGATTAGCACAGGCCCAAGCAGGACCCTTTCCCTTTGGAGCACTCTGCTGATTAGGGACCCGATAACATTGTCATGCATCCCTGTGGCCGTGTGACGTGACACGATCCTGGGGGTGATGCCCACTTGCCTCCAGGGTCTCCCTGCACTTGAGTGGGGCACCGTATGAGGGCGTGAGACATGGGGGCTGGCCTTAGAATTTTGCCTGCCACAGTCCCTGGGGGGAGGGGGCCTCGTGGGGTGGTAAGGGAGGGGTTCCCCTTGACATGGAGGTGAGGGAAGGAGGGGCTGTGCCTTGTGTGGGGAGCAGGTTCAAGTCCCCACATTGGCCTCTCTCATGCGACTCGAACTGTGGGTTGCCCTGGCCTCTGGACCCATGTGTCCTGGTCCTTCTTCATGAGGGTCAGCACACACATCGGGACTCTGCTCTATGTCTGCCTCCCAGTAGAGGCGGTGGGTGTGGTTTGGACTCTGAGTGGGCTAGAAGTTACTAGGGAGGCTCCGAGAAAGCTTTCCTGCAACGCATGGCTTGATCCAGTCTGAGGGATGAGTGGTGTCCGTCAGTGAGAAAGGAGGAAACAGGTGCCCCAGGCTTTGGGACAAGCGGCCCAGGCTCAGAAATAGGTGGCCCAGGCTTAAGGATAAGTGCTCCAGGCTCTGAGACAGGTGGCCCAGGCTTGGGGACGGGCTGAGCAAAGGTGCTGTGAGGGATGAGCATGCAGGTTTGGGAGCCGGGGATGGGAGGGCCTCCCTGGGGTGGATGGAGGGCCCCTGGCTTGGGTGGTCTCTCCTCTGGTCATGATGCTTCAGCACCATCGTGCCAGCCTGGGGGCCTCTGTTGGATGGTGCACTGTGTGCTGTTCCAGAGACTAGGCACAGGCGCTCTCTGCCAGGCTCCGACACTCTCACTAGATGCTTTTATTAACTCATTTTTAAAAGTAATCGGGAGGCTACTCTACTTGTGGAATGAGTTAAAGAAGGCCCAGTCCAGGGTTCCATGGTGGTGAACGGGCCCTGAGCATGTAGGGAGGGAGCCACTGCTTGGGTTTCTGGTGAGTTTCCTGGAGGCACTTAGGAATGAGCTGGAAAGACTTTTTTAAAAAAATTAAATTCAGCAGGGTCATGCTGACCGTCCAGACTCCGTCACCACCTAGCAGCCATCAAGTCTCTGCTGAGTGGTACCAATCTCAGCCTGCTTTTTGCCCTGAACTCTCCTGGGAGAAGGAGCCAGGGATGGGGTGGGAGAAGGTGTCACCCTGGGGCACATGGAGGCTTGGCATCTTCACTTGCTTGCCTGGAACCTTGGCCCAATGATGCCCTTTCTCTGAGGTATGGTTTCTCGCTCATAAGATGGGGATGGCACAGACCTCAAAGGGATGCTGGATAAAAAAAAATATGTGCTGACCTTCATGAAGAAGGACCAGGTAAGGACCTGGTAAAGGATACTGGTAAAAAGTGACACAGTGTCAAAAACAAGCGCTTTTTTGTGTCAAAGAGTTTAATTCACGAAAAGAAAACAGCTTACAATAAGTCATTCGAAAAGCATGGTCACGTTTGCCTTTTATACCTGCGTATGTACACCTGTGTGTTGTGAGTCAATACAGGGACAGACATGCTCTCATAATATATTCTCAGTGTTGTCCTGTACAGGGGTTTTCCTGCTGTATGCTTCCATTCACTGAAAAAGACTTGTTGATGATGCATCTTAAGAGAAAGCATGTTTACGTTTGCCTTTAAAAAACCTGTATTTAAGGTTCAGGATACATGTGCAAGTTTGTGACACAGGTAAACCAGTGTCATGGGGGTTTGTTGTACAGGTTATGTAGTTGTTTCTCCTGATCTTCTCCCTCCTCCCACCCTCACCCTCTGAGAGGCCCCAGTATGTGTTGTTTCCCTCTGTGTCCATGTGTTCTCATCATTCAGCTCCTACTTGTGAGAACGTACAGTATTGGTTTTTTTTTGTTTCTGAGTTAGTTTGCTAAGAATAATGACATTAAGGTAATGTCATTGGCAGGGGATACCATTAAGAGGTGATGTCATGGGGGGGTTGCCACAGGGAGGTGATGTCAAGGGGTGGTGATGTCATGGGTGATGTCATGGGGGAGAAGATGTCATGGGAGGTGATGTCATAGGGTGGTGCTGCAATGTGGGAAGTGATGACATGAAGAGATAATGTCATGGGTTGCTGATGTCATGTGGTGATGATGCAATTTGGGAGGTGACGCCATGGGGCTATGATGCAATGGGAGGTGATGTCATATGGAGGTGATGTCATGAGGAGGTGATGCATGGAGACATGATGTCATGGGGTAGTGATGCCATGTGGGAGAGGATGCCATGGGGAGATGATGCAATGGGGGTGATGTCATAGGGAGGTGATGTCATGTTTAGTAATGTTTGGGGGAGGTGATGTTGTAAGGAGATGATGTCATGCGGGAGGTGATGTCATGGGGAGGTGATGCCATGGGAAGGTGACACTATGGGGGTGATGTCATAGGGAAGTGATATCATGGGGTGGTGATGCAATGTGGGAGATGATGTCATGGGGAGATGATGCAATGGGGGTGATGTCATAGGGAGGTGATGTCATGTTTAGTAATGTTGGGGGAGGTGATGTCATAAGGAAATGATGTCATGGGGGAGGTGATGTCACGGGGGAGGTGATGTCATGGGGAGGTGATGCCATGGGAAGGTGATGCTATGGGGGGTGATATCGTAGGGAAGTGATATCATGGGGTGGTGATGCAATGTGGGAGATGATGTAAAGGGAGGTGATGTTATGGGGAAGTGATGTCATGAGGGAGGTGATGTCATGGGGAGGTGATCTCATGGGGAGATGATGTCATGGTGGAGGTGATATCAAGGGAGTTGATGTCATGGGGAGGTGAAATAACAGGGAGGTGATGTCATAAGGAGGTGATGTTATTTTGGGGTGATATCATGGAGAGGTGATGTCATAAGCTGGTGAAATCATAGGGGAAGTGATGTCATGAGTGAGGTGACATCGTGGAAGTGATCTCATGGGGAGAAGATGTCATGGTGGAGATGATGTCATGAAAGGGGTGATGCCATTAAGAAGTGATGTCATTGGGTGGTGATACATGTGGAGGTGATGTCAAGGGGGGTGTTGTAATGGAGAGGTGATGTTATGGGAAGATGATGTCATGGGTGAGGTGATGTCACGAGGAGGTGATGTCATGAAAGGTGATGTCATTGGGCAATGATGTCATGGAAAGGTGACATCATACGGAGGTGATTTCATGGGATGGTGATATCTTGGGTGAGGTAATGTCATGGGGAGGTGATGTCATGGTGAAGTGGTGTCATACTGAGATGATGTCATGGGTAGGTGATGTCATGGGAAGGTGATGTCATAGGCGGTGATGTCATGGGGTGATGATATCATGGAGAGGTGATCTCATGAGAGGTGATGCCATGGGAGATGACATTATGGGTGAGGTGTTGTCATAGGAAGGTGATGTCACGGGGAGGTGGTGTCATTGATGAGGTGATGTCACAGGGAGGTGATGTCATGTGATGATTTCACGGGGTGGTGATTTCATGGGAGGTGACCTCATGGGTTGATGATGTCACAGAGAGGTGATGTCATTGGATGATAATGTCATGGAAAGGTGATGTAATGGGGAGGTGACGCCATGGGAAGATGATGACACGAGGAGATGATGTCATGGAAAAGGGATGTCATGGGGCCATGATGTCATGGGGAGGTGATGTCATGGGTGGTGATGTCATTGGACAATGATGTCATGAGGAGCTGATGTCATGGGGAAGGGAAGTCATGGGGTGGTGATGTCATGGGAGATGATGTCACGGAAGGTGATATCAAGAGGTGATGTCATGGAGAGGTGAGGTCATGGGGTGGTGATGTCATGGGGAGGTGATGTAATCAGTAGCTGATGTCATGGGGAGGTGATGACATGGGGCGATGATATCATTGGTAGGTGATGTCATGAGAGGTGATGTCATGGGGTATGATGTTATGAGGGAGGTGTCATAGGAAGGCAATGTCATGGGAAGGTGATGTCATGGAAAGGTGATGTCATGAGGTGTTGATATCATGGGGTGATGATGTCATAGGGAGGTGAGGTAATGGTAGGTTATGTCATGGGAGATGATGTTATGGGGGAGGTATTGTCATAGGAAGGTGATGTCATGTGGAGGTGATGTCACTGGAGGTGATTTCATGGGGTGATGATGTCAAGGGGAGGTGATGTCATGGGGCGATGATGTCATGGGGAAGTGATTTCATTTGGTGGTGATGTCTTGGGAGAGGAGATGTGATGGGGAGATGATGTCATGGGGCAATGATGTCATGGAGAGGTGATGTCTTGGGAGATGATATTATGGGGGAGGTGTTGTCACAGGAAGGTGATATCATGAGGAGGTGATGTTATGGGGTGATGATTTCATGGGGTGGTAATGTCAAGGGAGGTGATGTGGGTTGATGATGTCATGGGGTGTGATGTCATGGAGTGATGATGTCATGTGGTGATAATGTGATGGGGAGGTGACGTCATGGGGAGGTGATGTCATGGGGAGGTGATGTCAGGGGAGGCAACAGGGGGTGATGATGTCATGGGGAGGTGATGTCATGGGTGGGTGATGTCATAGGGTGATGATGTGATGAAGAGGTGATGTCATCAGGAGGTGATGTCATGGGGAGGTGATGTCATGGGGTGATGATGTCATGGGGAGTTAGTGTCATGAGGAGGTGATGTCTTTGCGAGGTGATGTCATGGGGAGCTGATGTCATTCAGAGGTCATGTCATGGAAAATGATATCATTGGAGCTGAGCCATGGAGAGGTAATGTCATGGGAGGTGACGTCATGTCGTGATGATGTCATAGGAGATGATGTCATGGGGAGGTGGTGTCATGGATAAGTGATGTCATTTGGGGGTGATGTCATGGAGAAGTGCCATCATGGGGTGGTGATGTCATTTAGGAAGTGATGTCATTAGGTAGGTGATGTCATGGGGAGGTGATCTTATGGGGAGATGATGTCATGGATGAGATGATGGCATGGGGGAGGTGAAGTCATGGGGAGGTGATGTTACAGGGGAGGTGATATCATGGAGAGGAAAGCCATTGGATGTTGATGGGTGAGGTGATGTCATGGGTGAGGTGATGTGATGAGGGAGGTGATGATATAATAGGAGTGACATCATAGGGAGGTGATGTCAGGGGGAGGTGATGCCATGGGGAAGTGATGTCATGGGGGTGATGTCATTGGGAGGTAATATCATGGGGAGATGATGTCATGGGAAGGTGATGCTATGGGGAGGTGATGCCATGGGGAGGTGATGCCATGGGGTGAAGATGTCATGGGGAGGTGATGTCACGGGGGAGTTGATGTCATGGGGAAGTGATGTCATAAGGAAGTGACATCATGGGGAGGTGATGCCATGCAGAAGTAATGTCATGGGGGAGGTAAGGCCATGGGGGAGATGATGTCATGGGAAAGGTGTAATGGGTGAGGTGATGTAATAGGTGAGGTGATGTAACGGTGTGGTGAAGTCATGTGGAGGTGATGTCATGGGAGAGGTGACGTCATGAGGCTGAGGTCATAGGCAGGTGATACCAGGGGGGTGATGTCATGGGAGATGATGTCATGGGAGAGGTGATGTCATAGGAAGGTGATGTCTTACAGAGGTGATGTCATAAAGAGGTGATGTCATGAGGAGGTGATGCATGGAGAGGTGATGTCATGGGGTAGTGATGCCATGGGAAGTGATGCTATGGGGGGTGATGTCATAGGGAAGTGATATCATGGGGTGGTGATGCAATGTGGGATATGATGCCAAGGGAGGTGATGTTATGGGGAAGTGATGTCATAAGGGAGGTGATGTCATGGGGAGGTGATCTCATGGGGAGATGATGTCATGAGGTGGTGATGTCAATGGAGAGGTGATGTCATGGGAGATGATGTCATGGGGGAGGTGATATCAAAGGGAGTTGATGTCATGGGAAGGTGATGTCATGGAAAAGTGATGTCATTAGGTAGGTGATGTCATGGGGAGGTGATCTTATGGGGAGATGATGTCATGGATGAGATGGTGGCAGGGGGAGGTGATGTCATGGGGAAGTGATGTCATAGGGAGATGATGTCATGGAAAAGTGATGTCGTTAGGGGTGATGCCATGGGGTGGTGATGTCATTGGTGAAGTGACGTCATTAGGTAGGTGATGTCATGGGGAGGTGATCTGATGGGGAGATGATATCATGAGTGAGATGATGGCATGGGGGAGGTGATGTCATTGGGTGGTGATGCCATGGGGAGGTGATGTCATGGGGAGGTGATGTCATGGGGAGGTGATGCCATGGGGAGGTGATGTCATGGGTGGTGATGTCATGGGGTGGTGATGTCATGGGGAGGTGATGCCATGGGGAGGTGATGCCATGGGGAGGTGATGTCATGGGGAGGTGATGCCATGGGGAGGTGATGCCATGGGGAGGTGATGCCATGGGGAGGTGATGTCATGGGGAGGTGATGTCATGGGAGGTGATGTCATGGGGAGGTGATGTCATGGGAGGTGATGTCATGGGGAGGTGATGTCATGGGAGGTGATGTCATTGGGTGGTGATGCCATGGGGAGGTGATGCCATGGGGAGGTGATGTCATGGGTGGTGATGTCATGGGGAGGTGATGTCATGGGAGGTGATGTCATGGGAGGTGATGTCATGGGAGGTGATGTCATGGGGAGGTGATGTCATGGGAGGTGATGTCATGGGAGGTGATGTCATGGGAGGTGATGTCATGGGAGGTGATGTCATGGGAGGTGATGTCATGGGAGATGATATCATGAGTGAGATGATGTCACGGGAGGTGATGTCACGGGAGGTGATGTCATGGGAGGTGATGTCATGGGTGGTGATGTCATGGGTGGTGATGTCATGGGAGGTGATGTCATGGGGAGGTGATGTCATGTTTAGTAATGTTCGGGGGAGGTGATGTTGTAAGGAGATGATGTCATGCGGGAGGTGATGTCATGGGGAGGTGATGCCATGGGAAGGTGACATTATGGGGGTGATGTCATAGGGAAGTGATATCATGGGGTGGTGATGCAATGTGGGAGATGATGTCATGGGGAGATGATGCAATGGGGGTGATGTCATAGGGAGGTGATGTCATGTTTAGTAATGTT
>CAUYLG010065735.1:0-24286 GCA_963573385.1 Cacajao melanocephalus
TAAACCTGGGAGGCGGTGGTTGCAGTGAGCCGAGATCGTGCCATTGCACTCCAGCCTGGACAACAAAAGCAAAACTCCATCTCAAAAAAAAATAAAAATAACATAGGAAAAATGATTGAACATCGACATTATTCAACCTCTAATGAAATAATGCAACCAGGTAATAATGATCAAGGCTGCTAAAACGTTTTGGTGAAAAGCTATTAGGGAGCTTTATAAAGAATGCATAATGAACCTAGTGATCAATCCTAACATCAAGAAAAAAGGGAAAAGCAGGCCTTATACATTGATATAACAAAATAGTAAGTACAAAGCAATTCCAATACATATATATTGAATATATATCAGAAAATCAGAATATATATATCAAAAAATGAATCTGAATCTGATAAGCCTAACTATGAGTATAGAGAAAATAAAGAGGGTAATGTGTTAAGTGATACCACAAAGTACCAGCTAAACATAACTTGTGGGAAATTCTACAGGACAATGACTGCCTATAACACATAAATGGCAAAAAGGAGAAGAAGGAGGGATGGGCATGGATTAAAAGAGACCTAACAGCAGGAAATATAGAAATAGTCCCAGAAAGTAAGAAAATGCTAGCCAGGCGTGGTGGCTCATGCCTGTAAACCCAGCACTTTGGAAGGCCAAGGCGGGCGGATCACTTGAGGTCAGGAGTTCGAAACCAGCCTGGCCAACATGGTGAAACCCCATTTCTACTAAAAATACAAAAATTAGCTGGGCATGGTGGCGGGCGCCTGCAATCCCAGCTATTCGGGAGGCTGAGGCAGAAGAATCACTTGAACCCATGAAGCAGAGGTTGCAGTGAACCCAGATCACGCCACAGCACTCAAGCCTGGGTGACACAGCGAGACTTCATTTCAAAAAATAAAAAAAAAAAAAGAAAGTGCTGAAAAAGAAAAATAAGAGTATATCAAAGGGACACAGGAGCCAACTGAAAGAGTTCCCAATGGCCAAAGCTGCAGCGATTTGAGTTTATGGACTGCATGTTTGTGTGCTCCCAGAATGCGTATGTTAAAACCCTAACCCCTAATGAAATGGTCGTAGGAGGTGAGGCCTTAGGAGTGTAGGTGTATACAAGATCATAAGGATGGAGCCCCATGATGGAATTAGTGTCCTTAGTAGAAGAGGGAAAGGCTACAGTGTGCTCTCTCAGCCATGGAAGACACAACCTCAGGCCGGGCACAGTGGTTCACACCTGTAATTCCAACACTTTGGGAGGCTGAGGTGGGAGGATAGCTTGAGCTCAGGAGTTCAAGACCAGCCTGGGCAAATGGTGAAACCCCATCTTTACTAAAAGTAGAAAAAAATTAGCCACATGCTTGCAGTTCCAGCTACTCAAGAGGCTGAGGTGGAAGGATCAGTTGAACCTGGGAGGCAGAAGTTGCAGTGAACCAAGATCAAGCCACTGCACTGTAGCTTGGGTGGTAGAGCCAGACCTAGTTTCAAAAAGAGGGGATGGGAGGGGAGAGGGGAGGGGAGTGGGGAGAGGAGAGAAGAAAGGAAAGTGGAAAGGAAAGGAAAAAGGAAAGGGAAGGGGAAGGGGAAGGAAAGAACAACCTGATCTGCAAACCAAGAAGAGTACCCTCAACAGGAACCAAATTGGCTGGTACCTTGATCTTAGACTTCCCAGTCTCCAGAACTGTGAGAAATAAATGTTTGCTGTTTAAGCCACCATATGATACTGTTATAGCAATCTGGAGTGACTAAAACAAGTAGTACCAAATTATAATCCAAAATGTACAATAAATACCCATCAGTCCATAACTATACAAATGACTGAATAAGTAAGTAAATGAGGGGAGAAGACATAAATTTCCCACACTGGAGAATTCCAAATAATTTCTTTAAATACTCTGTCCTCAGGGAGGTGGAGAATAACTAACTCCATACTTCTTAGGTGTAAACTGTGCACACTGTCTTCCTTCCAAAGAATATAGTATGGAAAAAGTAAAAAGAGTAAATAGATAGTGGAGAAACCTGACAAAAACTACCTCAGCCAGGTGATCAAGGTTAGCATTACCAGGGATAAGTCATGGTGCCAGTGACGTGATGAAAATGGCACTTTAATCTGTGTGGTCTTCCTCCCTGAAGCCCATAATCCCAGTCTAGTTGTAAGAAAAACATGAGACAAATCCCTGCTACGGAACAGTCTATAAAATACACCTGACTAGTACTACTCAAAAACACCTTATCAGAAACAAAGACTGGGAAATGGTTACAGCTAAGAGAAGCCTAAGAAGACATAATTACTAAATATAACATGGTATATTGGGTGGGATCCTAGAACAGAAAAAGAATATTAGGTAAAAATTAAAGAAATATGTTCCAGTGTGGAGGCTCATGCATGTAATCCCAGCATTTTGGGAGGATAAGGCAGGAGAATCGCTTGAGGTCAGGAGTTTGAGAACACCCTGGGCAACATGGCAAGACCCCATCTCTACAAAAAAAAATTTTTTTTAATTATCTAGTTATGGAGACATGTGCCTATAGTCTCAGCTACTCAGAAAGCTGAAGGTAGAGAAACACTTTAGCCCCGGAGTTCAAGGTTACAGTGAGCTACGATCACGCCACTGCACTCCAGCCTAGACAACAGAGCCAGCTCTTGTCCCTTACCAAAAAAAAAAGCCGGGCACAGTAGCTCACGCCTATAATCCCAGCACTTTGGGAGGCTGAGGCAGGCGGATCGCAAGGGTCAGGAGTTCAAGACCAGCCTGACCAACATGGTGAAACCCCATCTCTACTAAAAATACAAAAATTAGCCAGCCATGGTGGTGGGTGTCTGTAATCCCAGATACTCAGGAGGCTGAGACAGGAGAATCACTAGAACCTGGAGGCGGAAGTTGCAGTGAGACGAGATCGTACCACTGCACTCCAGCTTGGGCGACAGAGCGAGACTCTCTCTCAAAAAAATAAAATAAAATAAAATAAAATGTTAAACAAAAACAAACAAACAAAAAGAAGAGAGCCATTCAATATAAATACCTCTCAAGGGGTTTCACCATTGGAAGCCGATAAATGTGACAGTAGGTACAAGGGAAACAGGTTTTTCAAGTTTTCATTAAGATACTAGACACATCAATAGGTTTACATACATACCTTGTAGCTTGCAGATTTGATTCCAACAGGAACTTCATCCTGAAAAATAAAAGATATATTTTTAGATGGCATTCATTCTATCTCCTTACAACATATCTTAAATTTCTATTATTTATTTGAAAAATTCATAAAACAAATTATGGAAGTTGGATTTTTTAACGGAATAGGTAGGTGGTATTCATGTGGTTTCTTAAAAGTAAATAAAAATTCAAGAACAAATTATTCTATGGATTGCTGAGCATATCTTATGTATATCACAGCAAGGACATGTAAAAATGGTCTTTCAGCCATTATTCCTTTTGATGTTCAAATTGTCCCATATTTGGCCACTAGGAGATCCACTGAGTGCTGACTGGATATTAACCTGAGTCCTTTTGATATTACTCCAGTGGTCCTTAGTAGAATTTTTTGTTTTTTGTGATGGCAAGATATTCTAGGTTCTTGTAATCAACCATATCTTCAGGAGCCCTACTTCTTTTCAGAGGAAACTGGTACCAGT
The DNA here is from genome assembly GCA_963573385.1 of Cacajao melanocephalus. Taxonomy (NCBI): domain Eukaryota; kingdom Metazoa; phylum Chordata; class Mammalia; order Primates; family Pitheciidae; genus Cacajao; species Cacajao melanocephalus. The sequence goes on from CAUYLG010065735.1 coordinate 3,623, forward strand.
TTTTAGTCATACTGGCCACTTACTGAACTACAGGAACTATCCACCTATCCTTAAAGTAATGCTGGGAGTAGTCAACTATGTATCAGAACTCTATAAATTGTAGACATTATTCCAATGCCAGGTATATTCCTGAAATAGGTTATGCCTGCCTAAAAGGAAGGACTCACACAGATCATCACTTTACTGTGTCAATGCATATTCTTTTTCTATGGCTGGACACTTAGATGATTTCTAGTTTTTTTACATAATGCCAAATATATGGATTAATTTCAGCAGAACTGACATCTTTGCAATATTCCGTACTGCTTTACAGTCATCTTTGAACATCTGTCCATTTATGTTGTTAGGTGACATTCCTAATAGAATTCGTAGGTCAAAGGGTACAGACTTTTGAAACTTTTTTGTTAAATTGATCTCCAAAAAGACTTACCCACTAGAGTAGTTTATTGGCCAATGCGTATTGGGTAGTTATTTTTTTCATATTGGCCAATTAATCATGGAGGTAAAAGAACCTTGTCTTGGCCGGGTTCAGTGGCTCATGCCTGTAATCCCAGCACTTTGGGAGGCCAAGGCAGGTGGATCACGAGGTCAGGAGTTCAAGACTAGCCTGGCCAAGATGGTGAAACCCCGTCTCTACTAAAAATACAAAAAAAAAAAAAAACCCACACAAAATTAGCTGGGCATGGTGGTGGGCACCTGTAATGCCAGCTACTTGGGAGGCTGAGGCAGGAAACTGTTTGAACCCAGGAAGTGGAGGCTGCAGTGAGCCAAGATCACACCACTGCACTCCAGTCTGGGTGACAGAGTGAGACTCCACCTCAAAAACAAAACAAAACAAAACAAAACCTTGACTTGATTAATTGTAAAGTGAAGACATGAATGGTCTTTCAGCTTATAAAGGGATTCCATCCTCTATAGGCAGACCATCTGCTTTATTCAAATTTTCTCTGGAATCAGGGTACAAAGTGAGGTATATGGTTTTTAAAGAGCCAAGTATGAGGAAGAGAACTTCAACCTTTATTATTATTATTATTTTTTTATCTCCTACTGGGTCACAGAGGATCACCTGAACTGATGAGCTAAATAAGGAAATCAAAGTGCTGACAAAAAGGAAACTGGTCTTTGTTTCTTGTTTAACCCAGAAAGGTATCAGCAAAACAGCAGCAGATCAACTGAAGTAGTGAGTTTACTCTGTTTAACCTTGTACGTCGATTAGATTAAGAAAGACCTGTTCACTGTTCTACATGTGACAATGGCACTGTGGTCATTAAATAATGTCCTTTCTTTTAGATGTATACTGAAGTATATAATAGTGAAATGGCGCAGTATCACTAATGCACAATATACATGCTAGGTATGAAAGCTGATTTAGGCTTAAGCAAGTATTCCAAAGTTCTTGAAATGATCTTTAATCAATCTTTGGTTCCAACACAACATCCTATGAGGAACTATTAGAACTGAGCCCAGGCTTGTCCTAAGAGGAATATAACTGGTACATGCCCTCACTGTCACCTGAAGTGGGGCTTCTCTCAATCTCCTTTCTCTTCCCTCCCTTCCCTTCTGTTCTCACAGTGTGTATACTTTCAGTCCATCTCTATTTGGGGGCTATCACACTTGTACTGAAATGATTAATTAGCATTTAACTCCCCTACTAAACCACAAGCTCAAGGGCAGAGCTCATCTTGTATGCCTGGCCTTCCTATGATCTTTTAAAGAAACAGCTTTTCTCCATCATAACATCAGTTCAAGAAAAAAACAAGTATTGCTGCCAGGTGCAGTGGCTTACACCTGTAATCCCAGCACTTTAGGATGCCAAGGCGGGTGGATCACCTGAGCTCAGGAGTTAGAGACCACACTGGGCAACATGGTGAAACCTTGTCTCTACCAAAAGTACACAAAATTAGCTGGGCATGGTGACGTGTGCCTGTAGTCCACATATAGTCCCAGGTATTCAGGAGGCTGAGGTGGGAAGATTTCTTGAGCCCAGGAGACATAGGTTGCAGTGAGCCAAGATCATGCCACTGCACTCCAGCCTGGGCAACAAAGTGAGATCCTGTCTCAAAAACAAACAAACAAAAAACACAAAAAAAAACCCCAAAGTATTGGCATGAAAGGCATTCTGCCTTTCGGTTCTTCTCAGCTCTGCAGAAACTAAAATAACTAGATCCTGACTCAATTTTTCAGTGCAAATTGCTAACTTTCACCTGATTCTTTTATAGCACCTCTATACATTCAAATCAAATAATAAATATATCTTTAACATTTCTCAAATGCTAAAATTGGTTGTTTTCTCTAGGATTCACAGTGAAATACATCTCATTCATCTGTCAACTGATGAAATCAATAAACTATTATATTATGCAACAGTATTTTCAGGGTTTCTGCTCCCTCCAATCTTCTTTTCCAAATGGTATCCTTTAGTTCTACACTTCATCAACAATAATCAGAAATAATTCCTATTTCAAGATGAGATTTGACTTTGCAATCACTGTCAAGTACTTATATTTTGTAATATTAATAAAAAGTCCATTTAATGAACAAGTATAATTAAATGCCTTTATTAAGCATCTACCATATTTTAGCATTTTTACTAATTCATATAAATAGGATGTAAATTTCCACAATTAATTTTTTCTATTACTAAATTATAAATTCAAAACTTAGAATACAAAATGTTTGCATTGTTAATATCACTTTAATGATATGCTTTAATAATAGTAACAAAGTGTTTCACAAATTAATCCTTTAATTTTCAATAAGTTGTGTCTATATGAGGATTAATATAACAAAAAACATGCTTCTCATTGTCATGGTAAAATGCCCATAAATAGTATTTGATATTGGCCTTAATTCAACATGCTAGATAAGTCTGTTAAACAATATTTACATAGATAAAATTAAAAAACTCAAAACCACAATAGCACTTCACACCTATCAGGATGACTATAATTCAAAAAAAAATAGAAAATAACAGTATTGTCAAGAATGTGAAGAAACTAGAACTCTTGTGCATTGCTGGTAGGAATTTTGGTACAGCCACTGTTGAAGACAGTATGGCAGATCCTCAGAAAAAACAAACAGAATTAACATAAAATCCAGCAATTCCACTTCTAAGTATATAGCCCAAAAAACTAAAGTAGGGACTCAAACAAATATTTGTGTAACCACATTAATAGTAGCATTATTCACAATAGCCAAAAAGTAGAAATAACCCAAAAGTCCATCAGCAGGTGAATGTATAAACAAAATATGGTATAGGCATATAATAGAATATTATTCAGCCTTAAAAAAATCGAACTGATAAATGCTACAACGTATGTCAGCCTAGCAACACTATGCTAAGTGAAATAAACCACCCAAAAAAGGACAAATACTGTATTATTCCCCTAATATGAAGTACTAGAATAATCAAATTTAGAAAAAAAGAAACTCAAATGGTGGCTGCCAGGGCCTGGGAGGAGGGAGAAATTAAGACTTATAAACAGGAACAGTTTACAGTTTCAGTTTGGGAAGATAAAAAGCTCTAGACATAGATGGTAGCAATGGTTGCATAGCAGTGTTAACACACTTAATGCCACTGAACTCTATACATAAAAGTTGTTAAACTGGTCAATTTTATGTTATGTATATTTTACCACAATTTTAAAAGTAAAATAAAAAGATGTACTTTGTTCATTTGTTTTTTGAAGACAGGATCTTGCTCTGTCACCCAGGCTGGAGTACAGTGGCGCAATCTTGACTCACTGCAACCTCCACCTCCCAGGTTCAAGCAATTCTCCTTCCTCAGCCTCCCCAGTAGCTGAGACTACAGGCGCACGCCACCACAGCCAACTAACTTTTTTTTTTTGTATTTTAGTAGAGACAGGGTTTCAGCGTGTTGCCCAGGCTGGTCTCAAACTCCTGAGCCCAGGCAATCCACCTGCCTCAGTCTCTCAAAGTGCTGGCATTACAGGCGTAAGCCACCACAACTGGCCAAAAAAGATGTACTTTTAAAGGGAATAAATGATCATTCAAAAATATTTTTAAAACTCTGTTTTCATATAGAATGCTTCAAATTTTAATGGTCCAAAAATATCTAAGTAAAACCAGGTGTTTTGTCCACTCACATCCCAGGAAATCCAAGGCAAAAATACACGCGAAAAAAGCAGGGGGGTATTTCATTTACATTTTGATTAATTTCATTTTATTATGCTATATATAAAACTTGGTTCAGAAAAGATGTAAGAGGAAAAACAAATATCAAGCCAAAAGAACTACTATCAATCTCCCTAATAAGTCAAAGAATTATATTAACCACAAAATTTTAATCGTATTATTATGAAGGCAGTGTAATTCAAAATAGGTTTTATAAATTTGGGTTTTTAATGTGTAAATATTGAAAGTTGTATTTATTTTTTTGAATGTTATATTTAAACTAAGGACTGCACGATTATTTTTGTTATACTGGCTCCCTTTAAAAAGTTGTAATGGGCCAGGTATAGTGGCTCACATCTGTAATCCCAACACTCTGGGAGGCTAAAGCAGGTGGCTTGCTGGAGCCCAGAAGTTCAAGACCAACCTGGGCAACACGGTGAAACCTCATCTCTTGTTTTTTCAAAAAATAAAAAGTTATTAAAATAAATAAAACAAAACAAAAAGTTGTAATGGATGAAAAAGGATGTAATAGTTTTTAAATGTATACATGGTTCTTACAGATTGACATGGTTTGACAGCACAGTCCCTTCTTCCACACAGGCTGATGTCATTCCAGAAAGGACATGGCCTTTTCAGGTTTACCTGTAAAATGATAATAGATAAAAAGTTATAAAAATCAGAATCCCAAGATAATAATTGACAGTTACAAATTATGGTGCTATAACTTGGTCATGTTATCAGCTGCAAATATATTATTTCTTCCACCTATGTGTTGCCACATTCCAACAATAGTATAAATGTGAGGCTAGTTTAAGTACATTGGTAAACCTGGTTAGAAAGACACAGACTGGGCCAGACGCAGTGGCTTATACCTATAATCCTAGCACTTTGGGAGGCCAAGGTGGGTAGATCACCTGAGGTCAGGAGTTCGAGATCAACCTGGCCAACATGGCAAAACCCCATCCCCACTAAAAATACAAAAATTAGCCGAATATGGTGGCAGGCGCCTGTAATCCCAGCTACTCAGGAGGCTGAGGCAAGAGAATTGCCTGAACTCAGGAAGCAGAAGTTGCAGTGAGCTGAGATCACACCACTGCACTACAGTCTGGGTGACAAAGCGAGACTCTGTCCCAAAAAAAAAAAAAAAAAAAGACACAGACTGCCACTAAAGAGACCCTGAACAGATGGCTACTAGGAGCCAAAGTAGCTCGACTCCTACTCTTTTCAAACAAGAAAGAGTTAACAGGTAGAGAATAGACCATTTTAAACTCTGACGACAATTAAATACTCCAATGATCACGTTTTCTAAACTCTTCTAGTAGATATCTCAAGACAAAAAAGCACAAGTGATTTGTTAAAATAATATAGGTCAAGATAAAGTCATGATTCTACTAAAAAACATTTAATTATTTTAATTAATTAGAGCCAATCTGATGTTTTAGAAAATTATGATCTCACAATCTTGATAACAATATATAATAATTTCTGTCCTAACTTCAATTTAACCAATGAGGTTCTAACTCTAGAGTGTAAAATTCAGTTATTAAAATTATCCAATGGATGGTTTCAGAATCACATGGTTCACTCTTATGAACTGAATTTTCTTAATAAAGCCTATATCAATTTTAAATAATAACTACAATTTTGAAGCTCAGTAATTCTTAAGAAAATGTAACTATCCACTTAAACTTTATTCTTACACAAAAAGTTAAAATTAAAAATACCTTGTAATATCTAAAGTAGTCACTTTCAAGAAGTTTTTGTAGTCTTGGGAAAAGCCTGTAGTTATTAAATCTATCAATGGTTTCAACATCACAGGTACAATCATCCAAGTAACCACTAACCTGTTACAAAGAAAATGAAATATTAAATGGAAATGTCCTAGATGCAACAGGATTATTTTTCCTCATATGGTTGTTATGAAACAGCCCCTACTCAACCAATCCTTATACTCCCTCCTCCCACATAATTTCTTGAGATGGAGTATGACAATAATCTAGTAACACTGCTGCTCTTCCTATATACCAAGAGGAATACAGTGAATACTTCTGTAGGGTGTGCAGATGTGTTCACATGCAAGCACACACACACACACACACACACACACACACACAGAGAGAGAGAGAGAGACCGGTTCCCTGGCAATCATTTATTTTGTAACTCTGCCCTCCAGGCCAAAGTTGACCTGACTAAGGGTAGGCATCTAACTCAAACCCAGTCATGATTCCCTCTCTGGGAACCTAGAATTGAGATTAACAGGGACAGATGTCTCCTGTGGCTAGACCAGTAAACGAATACTCCATAATGTGAACTGAGGAGCACATGAGCCAGTTGGCAGAGAGATGAAAGGTTTTAAAAGATACACAAAGCTTGATTGTCCTTGGAATTCTCACGTTGGGGACGGGGGTAGAAAAAGATACACAAAGAAGCAGAGGTAGGAGATAGAGAGTATATGCTGCTTGGAGACCTGAGGGGTTTCCAGCTCCCACTTTCACTGTCTTTCCTGAAGCACAGCTGCATTCCCATCCTTAGTTTTCAGTAAGGATCAAACAACCCTCAAATATTGGGCTATAACAATTTCCTAAAGGTTTCAAATGGTGCTTAGAAATTATTTATCATTACTAACACTGAAACAGCAAACTGACCTCAAAGTCAATCCTGATCTTCACATTTTTAAAGCTAATGTCTTAATGATATTTACTAAATCAAGCTATTAAATACACATATCCTAGGACACAATGGTAATAAATATTATCAGTTATGAAACTAGATTTTTTTTTTCTTTTTTTCACCAGTGTTACTTGCCAAATCAAACTAAAATTCTTAGATGTTTATTTGGGCTAGAAAAACACCTAACAGAATTAATTAAAGACTGCTTTAAGAAACAAATATATCATGATTCCAAAAACAAAAACAAACAAAACAACCTAGAAAAAAAATTTTAAATACAGCATGCTGCAGAAAAGAGATCTTTATCATACTCTAGTCTAGATAATTGCATTTTAAACTACTTTGGATTATATTTTAGAAAGATCTATTGCCTAGAAATAATTTTAAAATCTACTGATAAGGAAACAAATAAATAATATTCAATTGAAATACTGAATTAAGATTCAGTATTTTAGAATACCATAAAATCCTAAACTTTCTTTTGAGAATATAGCAAAACAGTAATGGAAATTTTTCACCTAAAAGAAATAAGAATACATTAGATGATAACAGCAATATTCAAGAGAAACTTTTTACTGCCTTTCCTACTCTTATTTGTTTTGGACTAATTCAGTTTCTAGAAATCTGATCTACACATTTTGTCATGTAATAACTATTTTCATTTCATATGCAAATTTGTCCTTGTTTCCTACTAAAAATTCTCTGAATACACAAGAATCTCAGAGTCCTAATTTTGGATACCAACAACACAAAGTACTTCTAACTTAAAGGATTTGATTTTTCAAACTTTCTTTTGAACTTTAAGAGCAGAACTTCTAGGGACAAAAAATAGCTGTTTCTCCCCTTTGATACAAATTATCATACAAAGAATGACAGACACAGAGACTGCAAAGGCCAAAGGGATATCTGCAAAGTAGAGACATTAAGTTACAAAAAGAAACACATTAAAAACTTGAGAGCAAGTTTCAAGCCATCCATTCCCCACCCCACCCCCCGCCCTGAGGAATTCATTTTTAAGGTAAAAATATATCTTCAAGACTCAGCTCAGTATTACCTTTTTCAGGAAGCTGTCCTTTTGCTACTCTTACCACCTGCTGGGTTATCTGCCTCTCCCAGCTGCTCCCAGGACACTTCACACACTATTATCTAAGTATTACCATACCTCACAGCAGCAAATTTAACTATTTTGCTCCTGCTCACAGGATATAAAATCCTTGAGAGAAAAATCATATACTTCCAGAAAGCACACTAATTATTGATGTTCAACAATTATTTGTGGCCTGTAATCCCAGCACTCTGGAGGCCAAGGCAGGAGGATCACTTGAGGTTACGAGTTGGAGACCAGTGTCACCAACATAGTGAAACCCCATCTCTACCAGAAATACAAAAATTAGCCGGGCATGGTGGCCTGTGCCTGTAGTCTCAGCTACTGGGGTGGCTGAGGCAGGAGAATCACTTGAACCCAAAAGGCAAAGGTTGCAGTGAGCCAAGATTGCACCACTGCACTGCACTCCAGCCTCCGCGACAAAGTGAGATCCTGCCACTAAAAAATTATTATTATTATTATTTGTGGAAGAGGTGGGTGAATGAATCAATGTTGCCTATTGTCACTCATCACTGGAGACCAGCACCACACTGTCTCATTAAACACATCCAGCACCATGTCACCTATGGTGTGCTCAGTACCCCAGAGTACACAAGCACAGGAGACAGAAACACACACAGCAAGTAAAGCAAGCAGCAAAGGTAAACAGCCTTTTGTATCCAGCATTCTTTCTATCTCTATCCTAACTACAAAGGAAGCTCTAAGAAGCCCCAAACCAGAAAGAAATGCAAAAATCCTCCGGAGCAGAGGTGGCATACAGCCAAGAGACCTCAAAGGGAAAGGAGGCAGGATAAATGGTAGATTTTTAAATGTCTTTTCCCCTTCCTGAAATACGGAGTAGGAGGTATTCTCAACCATAGGTAGCAGGCAGGAGTTTCAATGGATGAAGACAGCTCAGCAAAGGAAAGACAGGAAGATTCTCGGAAATCCATGCCATCTGACAGCTCAGATAAGCCTGCCAACCTGATCCCTGGGAGGGAGTCTGGTGAAGATGGTGGCAGAACCAGTTCTAGAAACTAGAGAACAAAGCATGTTACTAGAATAGAGTCTCAGCCAGGCACAGTGGCTCATGCCTGTAATCCCAGCGCTCTGGGAGGCCAAAGTGGGCAGATCTCTTGAGCCCAGGAATTCCAGACCAGCCTGGACAACATGGCAAAACCCTGTCTCTACTAAAAATACAAAAAAAATTAGCCTGGCATAGTGGCATATGCCTGCAGTCCCAGCTGCTTGGGACGCTGAGGTGGGAGGATGGCTTGAGCCTGGGAAGCCAAGGCTCAGGTGAGCCGAGATTGCGCCACTGCACTCCAGCCTGGGCAATGGGAGTGAGACCCTGTCTCAAAAAAAAAAAAAAAAAAGGATTGAGCCTCAGGAAAGGACTAATGTTAAATACAGTTAGTAGACACAGAACAAGATCCTGGAAGCAAAGCAAAATCCTATTACCTCAACTAAGACCAAAGACAGGTGCCAATCTGTAACAAGGAGGACTGGATGCTGTTTCAGAACGTGCGAAGGCTGCATAAACAACGACCCCGTGGGACAATTAGGTAAGGGAGAAAATTACTGCTACGCTATATCCCAAAGTGAAATAGAACTCTGACCTACCATAGGAATCTGAATTTTTTTAATTGCTTATGTTTGTTAAAGGTTAGTATCCTAACGTTTGAGGCTCACTGCTCTAATGCTCTAAGCTTTTGGTAGAAGGCCAATCTAATAAGCAGCAATAAGAAGGCCCCATTTGAGGGATGGTAAATAGGAGGACCAAGGCAGGCCTGACACATAACGTGGACCACTTTAAAATTTTAGCCTTTTGGTCAGGCATGGTGGCTCACACCTGTAATCCCAGCACTTTGAGAGGCAAAGGCAGGAAGATTGCTTGAGCCCAGGAGTTCGAGACTAACCTGGGCAACACAGTGAGGCCCCGTCTCTACAAAAAAAAATAAAATAATTAGCCAGGCATTGTGGTGCATGTCTGTAGTTCCAGCTAATTAGGAGGCTAAGGTGGGAGAATTGCTTGAGCCAGGGAGGTATAGGCTGCAGGGAGCCATAATCATGCCAGTGTACTCCAGCCTGGATGACAGAGTAAGACACTGCCTGGAAAAAAAAAAAAAAAAAAAAAAAAAAAAACTAATCTTTTAAGAGGTAGAGAGCCTTGGAAGGCTTTCTGTTAAAACCTCCCAAGCAAAACAGCAAGTCCCTCCATTCACATCCCTAAAGGAATAGGTAGTGTGTAACAATAGTTAGCATGTATGCTCTAACATCAGGCCTCCTTAGGTTTGAATCCCATTTTTGCCAGTCATTACTTTTTCACTTTACCCAAGTTATTTAACCTCTCTAGGCCTTGGTTTCTCATCTTAAGAGAAAACAGTAATAGTTTTCATCTCAAAGATTTGATACCAAGGTAAATGGTACAAACTAAATTGTCGGTACATGTTAATCATTACTATTACCCTACTTCTGCTTAAATGCTTCCAATGAAAGGGAAGCATTTGTTATTCCCCAAAGCAGCACATGGCATTTTCATAATGAATAAGAAAAATACAGCCAAATGTGCAGCTAACATTTCCCAAAAATTTGACAAATGTAGCCCCAATGGAACAAAGAACTAGATAACCAACAGTTAGCTTTGGAGCGAGCCTCAATTACTTTCTCTGATGACTCTCTGATTTGACCAAACACAAAAGGCAGGATAATGGAAAATTACCTTGTACTGCTTTTTCACTATTCTCATGTTAGAAGTATCCTTTAATTTGCAATGAAAGACAAAAAAACAAACAAACAAAAAAAAACCACTGTCTAAAGTTTTCTTGTGTACCCATATATTCTAGTCTTATCATACATTATCATTTTTCCACTCAAAGCACTATAAGAATATATTCCTCGGCCAGGTGCGGTGGCTGAGGCCTGTAATCCCAGCACTTTGGGAGGCCTACCCGGGCAGATTACAAGGTCAAGAGATGGAGACCATCCTGGCTAACACAGTGAAACCCCATCTCTACTAAAAATATAAAAAATTAGCAGGGTGTGGTGGCATGCGCCTGTAGTCCCAGCTACTTGGGAGGCTAGGCAGGAGAAATGTTTGAATCTGGGAGTCGAAGGTTGCAATGAGTGAGATCGTGCCACTGCACTCCCAGACTAGGCGACAGAGCGAGACTCCATCTCCAAAAAAAAGAGAATTAATTCCTCATATATATACATATATTTTTTTTTGAGACGGAGTTTCACTCTTGTTTCCCAGGCTGGAGTGCAATGGTGCGATCTCAGCTCACTATCACCTCTTTTTTTATGAAATACCCTTTAAACATGCTCAAAGTGTGAATTAGGAAACAGAAAGAAATAAAAGGTATCCAAATAAAAAATAAGTAAGTGGCCGGGGGAGGTGGCTACCGCCTGTAATCCCAGCACACTTTGGGAGGCCAAAATGGGCAGATCATCTGAGGTCAGGAGTTTGAGACCAGCCTGACCAACATGGAGAAACCCTGTCTCTACTAAAAATATAAAAATTAGCCGGGTGTGATGGCATATACCTGTAATCTCAGCTACTCAGGAGGCTGAGGCAGGAGAATCACTTGAACCCAGGAGGCAGAGGTTTCGGTTAACCGAGATTACGCCATTGCACTCCAGCCTGGGCAACAAGAGCGAACTCCATCTCAAAAAATAAATAAATAAATAAAAATAAAAATAGAAGTAAAATTGTCTCTGCAGATGATATGATCTTATACACAGAAAATCCTAAAGACTTCACCAGAAAATCATTAAACTAATAAATTCGGTAAAATTGCAAGATACAAAATTAACATACAAAAATCAACTGTGTTTCTATACACTAACAATGAACTATCCAAAAAAATTAAGAAAGTTCTATTTACAATAGAATAAAAAAGAATAAAATACTTAGGAATACATTTAACAAAGAGAGGAAAGATTAGTGTGCTGAAAACTAAAGAGCAATGATAAAAAACTGAAGATTACACAAATAAATGGAAAGATATCCCATGTTCATAAATTGGAAGAATTAATATTGTTAAAATGTCCATACCACCCAGTGTTCTACAGATTCAATGCAATTTCTATCGAAACTCCAATGGCATTTTTCACAAAAATGGTAAAAAAAAAAATTGTAAAATTTATATGGAACTGCAAAAGACCTCAAGTAGCTAAAGCAATTTTGCAAGAAGAACAAATCTGGAAGCAGCATACTTTGTAATTTCAAATTGTATCACAAAGCCACAGTATCACAACAGTGTTGTATCAGCATAGAAACACATACATAGATCAATGAAAAACAATAAGTAGCCCAGAAATAAACCCACACATATCTGGCCAACTAATCTTTGACAAAGACACCAAGACCATACAATGGGAAAAGACAGTCTCATCAATAAATGGTGGTGGGAAAACTAGATATCCATGTGCAAAAAAAAAAAATGAAATTGGATCTTTATCTTACAACATACACAAAAACCAACTCAAAGCTGATTAAAGACTTAAATACAAGACCTGAAACAGCAAGACTTTTAGAAGAAAACATAGGAGAAAAGCTCCATGACATTAGTCTTGGCAATGATTTTTTTATGTGACACCAAAAACACCAGCAACAAAAGCAAAAATTAGTAAGTGGGACTACATGCAACTAAAATGTTTCTATGCAACAAAGAAACAAGCAACAAAATGAAAAGGCAACCTACAGAATGGGAGAAAATATTTGCAGACCATCTGTCTGACAAGATGTTAATATCCAAAACTCAACAACAACAACAACAAAAAATAACCCAATTAAAAAATGGGCAAGAGCCAGGCATGGTGGCTCATGCCTATAATCCCAGCACTTCGTGAGGCCAAGGCAGGCAGATCACCTGAGGTCAGGAATTCGAAACCAGCCTGGCCAACAGGGCAAGGTGGTGGGCACCTGTAGTCCCAGCTACTTGGGAGGCTGAGGCAGAAGAATTGCTTGAACCCAGGAGGCAGAGGTCTTAGTGAGCAGAGATGACACCACTGCACTCCAGTCTGGAGGGAGACTCCATCTCAAAAAAAAAAAAAAAAAGGTCAAGGACCTTATATATCAAAACATTATGTGGTACACACCTTAAATATATACAATTTTTATGTGTCAATTATACCTCAATAAAGGTGGAGAGAGATACATAAATAAATCTATGTGCTCCAAGTGTACTTTATTTAGCAAAGAACTTTAGGTGTATTTAATTTTATTGGGTTTTATGACTATAAAAAGGAACATGAAAAGTACTCATCTGTTGACAGAAGTACACTGGGACAAGTCTGTCATTGGAAGCAGAGAAATACCAAAGATTCCACACCAGGTGGTAGGCACCATTCTAAGGACACAGAACGCTATGGGTCATTTTGGCTTTAAAGTCTTAATCCTGGTAAAAATTTTAAACTATTGTCAAATGACTGGCAACTATCAGGAAAATATCTCTTCCACACAGTTTATTCAAAAAGCCTGGAATGCAGCGCACACTGAGAGTCAGTGGACACCTCTCCCGTAAAACCTGTTTCAAAGATCCCTCTGACTAAGTTTTAATCCTGGGCTTCTTTCCACCCACCACTCAACATATTAGCAAGTGTCTCTCCCATGGCCCAGCCACTGGTGCTAACACCTAAAACCATTGTTTCAACTGACCTAACAAGACACTTGACAGGTTAAATCTGCTAAATGCACTCCAAACTAAAAAAGATCCATTTTTGGAGAATTTATTTTGGACTCTGAGTTACTCTGCTTCTCATTAGCCTGACAGAGATTTACCGTACTCAAATAACCTATCCTGAGTGTTACTAGCACTAGACATATTAAGATTGATAAAACATTGTGAGCAAATAAGAGTTTACAAACTTATTTCTAATTAATTTAAATGAAAAAGATGTCCATAGTGCCTCCATATCTGGGCTTCAATATTTATTCTGAGGTTATTTCTTTAAAATACATTCTGGTATGCCATAAATTGGGACGAAAGTTCTATTACATTCATTCTCTCTAATGGTATATAATGGGGCAATAATTGTCAGAAAGAACTAAAAACTGTGAAAGGTCTTTATTTGCTTCAAGCCCATACCTATTACTACAAAAACTATTTTGATTTAAGGAAAGGGTAGGTCCTGATTTTGGAGTTGTTTACGTGAACTATACATGTGTTAAAACTTCACAGACAGACTAGGTACGGTGGCTCACACCTGTAGTCCCAGCACTTTGGGAGGCTGAGGCGGGTGGATCACCTGAGGTCAGGAGTTCAAGACCAGCCTGGCTAACATGGTGAAACCCCGTTTCTACTAAAAAAAAAAATTAGCCAGGCATAGTGGCGTGCACCTGTAATCCCAGCTACTCGAGAGGCTGAGGCAGGAGAATCCCTTGAACCCGGGAGGCGGAGGTTGCAGTGAGCTGAGATCACGCCACTGCACTTCAGCTTGGGCAACAGAACGAAACTCCAACTCAAAAAAAAAAAAAAAAAAAAAGAAACTTCATAGACATTTTGAATCACAGGGAAAAATAATTTCATAGATTTATTCACCCAAAAGTGGAGGAAAGCCAATTTCTTGTGAAAAAAAATTAAAAATAGAAAATTTTTAAAGTATATGTAAGGATTGTATATACAACCTTACATGATCCATATATATAACCTCATATAAGGTTGTATACACAATTCTTACATAAGGTTATATATACAGATTTACAAGTCTAAGGCGATTAATCATTCATTTTGAGCAACTAACACTGAAGCACTACTATTAAAGGAACTTACAACATACAGTGAAAATGGTTTTAGTAGGATCTGATGTCAACTAACAGGCATATGTAACAACTGACCGAATTCAAAGACTCAGTTGGAGCTATCAACCAATTTGAAAGATCAGTTCCGGAAAACATGCAAATGGCTTGCTAAGCAGAATAAATTTAAAAATATATTCCTGCTGGCATAGTGCTTGCATCTTATAATTTCCCTAGGACTTGCTGAGCACCAATTATTTACCAGGCTCACTACTTGGAAGTGTCAGACCTTTTTTTAAATTCATTTTTTGATCTCCCAAAAACTGTTCACAGTAGGTTTCAACATACACTTGTTGAATTTAACCCGATTTCTTGTACAGCTCTATACATTTTAATTCAATGACTTTCTAAGGTCACTGCTCTGGCTCAAATCAGAGCTGACATTCTGTGAACTGAACCCTACTACAAGCCAGGCACTATGCAACGGGGGATGATGAGTGGGGATGTGGTAACCGAAGGCAGATGTGGTTAAGAAGGACAGGCAACAGGAAGAAAAGATAAAACTATTAACAAAACAACAGAATTGTGCAGCACACCGGATATTGTAAACAGAACCAGAGAAGACTTTAACTTGTATTTCCAAACATTATGTGAAAATTTAGTTTTTGACTTAGTTCCTAGCAATATTTCCTAACTTGTTTTTTAAGTGCTTAGGATCTGTGCCTCCCACGAATTCCCAATGAACATTATTCACTAAACTGCAAGCTCTTCAAGGCAGGGATAATGCCATAGTCATTTCCGTATCGCAAACACTGGTCAATAGGCAGAGTGGTTACGTTTGTTGAATGAATGATTTGCACCATTTATCTCCCCTTTTCCTTCTCCATTTTTTTTTATTTTCCCTCTCACTCTGTTTTTCTGTGTATATCTGTCTATAAGCTTGCCTCTATTTTTCTCTGCCGCCTCTCCTCCCTTCTCCCCTCATCCTCATCCCTTCCATTACTGGCCATATTGTTTCATTTATGGAACTGGAATTGATAGTCTTTGTTCTTAGTTTATTTAAGTAGACCATCTTTTGATCTATTTTTTTATTTTTGCTTAGGCTCCCTCAAATTATGAGATTAGTAGACCATTCTAAATTTCTGTTAAAACTGGTTTTTTAAATATATGATCTTCAATTTATTATTATTATTATTTTGAGGCAGACTCTCACTCTGTCAACCGACACTAGAGCACAGTGATGCAATCAAGGCTCACTGCAGCCTCAATCACTAGTCAGTGGGCTGGGAAAGGTAGACCTACCCTGAATCTGAGTGGGCACAATCTAATCAGTTGCCAGCGTGGCTAGAATACAAGCAGGCAGAAAAATGTGAAAACAGAGACTGGCCTAGCCTTCCAGCCTACATCTTTCTCCCATGCTGGATGCTTCCTGCCCTCAAATATCGGACTCCGAGTTTTTCAGTTTTGGAACTCAGACTGGCCCTCTTTGCTCCTCAGCCTGCAGATAGCCCATTGTGGGACCTTGTGATCATGTAAATTAATACTTAATAAACTTCCCTTCATACGTATATATTCCTTTAGTTCAGTACCTCTAGAGAACCTGGACTAATACAGACAGGGTCTCCAGGCTAGTCTCGAACTCCTGGACTCAAGCCACCCTCCCACCTCAGCCTCCCAAGTAGCTGAGACCACAGGTGCACACCATCACACCCAGATGGTTCGCTATGTTGCCCATTCTGATTTTGAACTCCTGGACTCAAGAGAAACTCCGACCTCGTCCTCCCAAAGTGCTCGGATTACAGGCTGGAGCTACCACACCCAGCCCAATTTACTATTTTTCAAGGTTGACTCTGAAAAGGAACACAGATATCTACCCTTGTTCTAAGAGAAAAAGAAAGGGGCTTAACAAAATTTTATGTTAAGGAAGCATTTGAATCTGAGGATACTGTGAAAGAGGAAAAAAGTTTAATCACCAGTTAAAAGAAAATAAATATAAAGAATTTAAAGTTCTCCAATTTTAAGCAGAACTCCAAAAAGTTTATTAAGGAAAAAAAAGTAAAAGTTGAAGAGTTCAACATGTACTTTTTTATTCCACTATCCAAATCTCCAGAATGTAATTGAAAATGTTACACTGGACATCTTCTTTCTGTACCGAATATTTTATTTTAAGGTCATTTACTTCTATCTTATATTTTAAATGTTTAATCTCTGTGTTATACTATATCAGAAAAAAAATGACCCTTTTTCCCTTTAGGTACTTGATTGTGTGTCGTTTGCAATCATTGAGGGTAAAGAACTTTTCAATGTCTTATTTGTCAAGCAGGAATTTTCTTTCAACTTCCCTTAGTTTCCTAGATAACACTCACCTCAACTACCAAATCATTCAGCAAAACAACAAAATCCAAGCATGTAAAGCAGTGAAAGAGAACCCTTTCATATTTAAACGCAACTTCCCTTTGACATGGTATCTTGCTCCTAAACACATAAAATGTTATTTCTGATAATAAATTAATAGCAAAATCCACTTAGGAATAACATGGATGCCTACCCCTTAATTTTGTATAAAAAGTAATTTTTATCTAGTCAATCAAAAGGTGGCTTTGACAAGAGTAAGCACATTGAAATACCAGATACTGAGGATAATGGAAACCTGTAAGTTTCTCTGAATTTTTTGCTCAAGGAACCACATCTCTTAAAGAAAGAAATGATCATAATCTGCCTGTCATCAAACTTGTGCTTTGAAGAATAAGGACCATCCTCCCAATTCATACCAGCTTAATGAGTGTCAGGATCAGAGAATCTCATTACATTCGGGAAAAAAAGAGCACACAGGGCCAGAAAACAGAGGGCAACTGCAGTCCCAAAGACATCAGGTAGTTGGGTTTAGACAGAAAAACCACACGCAGCCATTCTTCCGCCTAACATCGAGATCTGAGAGCAGCCCACAAACGTCTTAGCCAAAAAGGCTGGCGAAATGCACGCAGCACAGGCACTGGGTACACAAGTTCCTGGTCAAGTTTGAAGTCAGAAAGATCTAGGTTCTGTGAAACTAGCAAATACTGGCTGTGAGCTGTGTATACACTGTGTACACTCTCCCTCGTCAGAGCTCAACCAAGATGCATAAACCCACTCGACCGCGTGCACCCACACCCCTCTCCTGGTCCGAGGCACCGGAGGGCGCGCCGACGTCCAGGATGCCGCGGGGTCCCGGTCCACGCCAAGCCAGGCGAGCTGAAGACTCAGTCCCGGCCACCAGGCAGCAGCACCGGAGTCTTATTCTCGGCGGGAAGAGACGCAAAGACGCACCCTCAGCCGCTCACCTGCCTGGGCGTGCGGGACTCAGCGTGCCGCGGAGGGCGCCGGGACCCGAGGTACCAAAGCGCACAATGCTCACCTGGCAGAAGCACCTCTGTGCCGCGGTCTCCGGGGACTGCTGCTCGCCGTGGCCCGAGCCGAGCAGCCACACGGCGCCCAGGAGGCCCATCAGGAATCCCCAGCCGCGGCCCATAGCTGCTCCGGCAGCTCGTCGCTTCACGCCTGGGAGTCCCCACGCTCGGTTGCAGGCCGTGCGCCCTCAGATGAAGCCCGCGCAGGCCGGCCCCGGCGGCGCCCCACCTCCGGGCCGCCTCCCAGGCCCGCCTCGGCCCTCCCGCCTCTCAGCGGTCGCCACCTCGCGACCCAGCCTGCGGACGTGCCGCGGCGCCCGCGCCGGCCGCCCGGGGCCTCGGACCGGTTCCTTCCCAGTGCGTGACGCTGACGCACCGACCCGCTTCCCTGCTCGGCCCCGCCTGGCCCGCCGCGCCCGCCCCGGGCCTCCTGATGCCCCCCGCCTGGAGACGCGTTCTGCGCGCCCAACCCCAGACCCCACGCCAGAGTCGAGAGTCCTTCCAGTTCCCAGA
Source organism: Cacajao melanocephalus (assembly GCA_963573385.1). NCBI lineage: Eukaryota > Metazoa > Chordata > Mammalia > Primates > Pitheciidae > Cacajao > Cacajao melanocephalus. Next base: position 22,152 of record CAUYLG010065735.1, read on the forward strand.
GCGATAGCGAAAGCCGGAGGGGCCTGTGTTTTCCTGCGGGGCCCCGCCCCATCCCGCTCACTCCCGGCCAATCCTTCCGTATCTCAATGCGAGGAAATCAAATCGTACCAATTACGTGTCCATCGTGTTCCTGGAGGACTCTTAAAGCTGAAAGGGATGTTAGAGAGCATGTAGACCTGGGCGGCATATGTCATTTACATTTTTAGTAGCCACATCAAAATAGTAAAAATAACAGGTACATTTTTTTATTTTTAAAATTTTTTTATTTAACCCTAAATGTGCAAAATACTATTTCAGAATATAGTCAATATTCAAGTTATTCGTAAGATACTTGACTTTTTTGTCTTTGAAATCCAGTGTGTATTTGATGCGGACGAGACCCATTTCATAGTCAAATGTGGCTGCTAGTCCCCAGTGTAATGGACAGCGGTGGTGGAAGCCACCCTCTCATATAACAGGAGCAAACAGGCCCAGTTCAGAAGTGAGATGACATGAGCAAGGATTTGGAGCTGGGTAGTGTTAGAGCCAGGTCCTCTAATCCCGAGTCCTGGTCTTTTAACATTCAGCCTTGGGACTCGTCTATCCACTTTTTTTTTTCTTCTTTTTTTCCAAACAGGGTCTCCCAGGGTCACTCAGGCTGGACTGCAATGATGCAATCACGGCTCACTGCAGCCTGGAACTCCAGAGCTCAAGTGATCTTCCCACCTCAGCCTCCCAAGTAGCAGGAACTACAGGGGTGCGCCACCAAGCCCGGCTAATTTTTTTTATTTTTAGTGGAAACAAGGTTTCACCATGTTGCCCAGACTGGTCTCAAACTCCTCAAGAGCAATTCTCCCGCCTCAGCCTCCCAAAGAGCTGGGATTACTTTTTTTTTTGTGTGTGTGTGAGAGTCTTGCTCTGTCGTGCCAGCTGGAGTGCGGTGGCATGATCTCGGCTCACTGCAACCTCTGCCTCCCAGGTTCAAGCGATTCTCTTGCCTCAGCTTCCCGACTAGCTGGTATTACAGGCGCCCGCCACCACACACCCGACTAATTTTTGTATTTTTAGTAGAGAAGGGGTTTCGCCATGTTGGCCAGGCTGGTCTGAAACTCCTGACCTCAAGTGATCCGCCTGCCTCGGCCTCCCAAAGTGCTGGAATTACAGGTGTGAGCCACTGCGCCCAGCCTAAGAAGACAGTTTCAAGGTGAAACTGGAAGCTTTCCGACATCTTGCATGCACAGTAAAAGTTGAAAATAGAGAGAGAGATCCAAGATGGCCGATTAGCAGCAGCTCAGGATTATAGCTCCCAGTGAAAGCGCAGAGAGCAGGTGGACGCCGCACTTTCAGACGAATTTTTGTTCCCCACAGACTGGGAGATTCCCGGCGGAGGAGCCACACGTGTCGCCAGCGTGACTTTTTTGGCCAGCACGGCTATTTTGCCGGCGCCCCAGCACGGCGCTTCTCTGTGCGGAGTATACGGGACGGGGTGCCCTTTGAGTCCGGCTTGGCTGGTCCCATCCCCATGAGGAGAACAGCAATTGGAAATGCTGAGGACTGAGAGTTTCACAGTAAGCACAGGCGAACCGGGAAGGTCCAGCTCTGCAGGGAAGGGGCGTCCGCCAAAGGAAAACTAAGAAACAGAAAAAACTTCATCACCGGGCAGAGAGATCCAAGATGGCCGATTAACAACAGCTCAGGATTGTAGCTCCCAGTGAAAGCACAGAGAAGGAGTGGACGCCGCAATTTCAAATGAATTTCTGTGGCCCACAAACTGGAAGATTCCTGGCGGAGGAGCCACACGTGTCGCAAGCGCGACTCTTTTGGCCGGCGCAGCTGTTTTGCTGGCACCTTGGCGTGGCTCAGCGCTTCTCGGTGCAGAGTATACGTGACTGGGTGCCCTTTGAGTCGGGCTCGGCTGGTGCCATCTCCACAAGGAGAACAGCAATTGGAAGCACTGAGGACTGAGAGTTTCACAGTAACCACAGCTGAACCCGGGAAGGCCTAGCTCTGTGGGGAAGGGGCATCCGCCAAAGGAAAACTAAGAAACGGAAAAAACTTCATCACCAACAAGCCGGATGTTCACTCAGACCCAATCTGAAAGTCGGCAATTACAAAGACGACAGGTGGATAAATCCACAAAAATGGGAAGAAACCAG
>CAUYLG010065737.1:0-59086 GCA_963573385.1 Cacajao melanocephalus
GCATTCTAGCCTGGGCAATAGAACAAGAATCCCATTCTCTCTCCCTCTTTCTCTTCCTCTTTCTTTCTCTCTTACATTCTTTTTTTTTTCTTTCTTTCACTCTCACTTTCTTTCCTCTCTTTTTCTTTCTTTCAAAAAAAAAAAATGAGGCAATTCCTCACAAGACAAAAAAAAGAAACAAGGATAGAATACTACTCAAAAACAATACTTGGAGAGCAAGAATTAGCACACAAGGATTTGTAGAAAGGCAGATGCAATGAACAAATTCAGAAGTCAGAACAGCAAAGTTGTGGATGATTTCCAGAGAGTCAAAAAAAAAAAAACAGATATTGAGTTACCTATTTCATTTTGTAACATATAGCTCAAGAGACCATGTATCTCCCTAACATGTCTTTAAGTTTTTCAAGTTAATATTTTCAGATATGAATATTAGCAGTCACCAGTTTACAATATTCAGTGACTCACATGTTAATAAATTATGCTCTTCCCATTATCTGATATTGATTGGGCACCTACTATATATTTGTCATTAAGCACCAAGGAATACAGCAGTGATCAAAACATACAAAAATCCCTATATCCACAAAGTTTATGTTTTAGTTGGGGAAGGTAAACAATAAAGAAATAACAAAAAGATATGCTATGATAGGTGGCCATAAATTATTTGAAGAAAAATAAAGCAGGAAAAGGAGATAAGGGGATGCTAGGGCAGGGCTGTAGTTTTAAAGAGGATGATCAAGAAAGGCCTGATTTAGAAGGTGACATTTGAGCAAAAAGCTTAATGAACTGAGGTAGAAAGCCATGAGAATAGTTAGGAAAAGGCAAACCCTGTGCTTGGACATAGCAAGGAGGTGAGTGTGGCTGGACTGAGGTGATTTAAAACAAATGAGGTCAGAGAAATAAAGTGGGTGGAGAGGATTCATGGCAGGACATAATGTAGCTTGCACTTTTGAAATATGAAGACATTGGAGGGCTTTGCTCAGAGGAGTGACAAGATAATATTAAGGGATCTTCCTCTGGCTACAGTAAGAATGGTTTGTAGTGAGAATAAGAAGGCAAGCAGGGATAGCAGTGAGAGGCTTCGTAATAAGCCAAGCAAGTGGCAGTTCTGCTTGGACTAGGATGATAACAGTGGAGGTACTGAGGAATGTCTGGGTTCTGGGTATATTCTGAAGATAGGACAGGTAGAATTTTCTGATGGTTTCAATATGAGATATGAGGAAGAAGACGACTCAAGGATGACTTTTTATTACCTGAGTACACAGAAGGATGAAATAGACCGTGAAAGAAGGATATATGGGGGATTGCAATCTGGAGTTTGTGTTTTAGATGTAGCAAGTTAGAAATCCCATGAAGAAATCTAAGTGGCTATGCAGAAGGCAGTTGGATAACCATGTTGGAGTTCAGTGTAGAGGTCTGGGTTGGAGACATTAATCTGTGAGTTATGCATGTAATTATGTAAATAAATAAGATAGAGATTGAGTCGCATAATACTCTAATACATAGAACTCTGAGTGATGAGGAAGAGCTAACTGGCAGAGCCAGACATGGTTTAGCCAGGAAGACCAAAGGCTATGGTGTCGTGGATTCCAAGAGAAGAAAGTATTTTGAGGGGGAGGAAGAAATCAATTACTTCAAATGTTTTTTTTAAAAATGCAGATGTTTTGTCTGCAAATAGGTAGTGGTAATATTCATATTATTAAAGAGACCATGAGAACATGTAAAAATGGAAGATTTATACAGCACAAGTAGTTTGCATTATGCCAAAATGTAGCCACTTCAAATACAACTTTGGAATATAAATTATTCTTTTAACCACTAAATTGAAGGAAAGAATTACAATAATTGATGATCCACAGGCAGCATTTTCCACAACAATTAATCACACAGGAAATTGAATTAGTATCTTTGTTATTAGCCTATGTCCTAATGGCATTAACCTGAAATTATTATTGAGCCATGTTGGAAAGTTGTTTTTAGTAATTTTCCTAATTGAGGAAGAGAGTCAAATAGGCTATCATGTTAGTGGTATTAAAAAACATATTCTTTTGAGTTTTCACACTTACATAAAATTAAATTGGGTGACAGATGTTTCACCCACCAAATCCTTTTGGCTTGAATGGATTGGTGAAGTATCAGAAATATTCTTTTTTAAATGCCGTTTTTGTGTAACTAGAGTACTATTAACACTTCATTTACTATAAATATATCAATATGTGGTAATTTGTTGAGATATTATCTGTTGGTGTTTCCCCTATATTCCTCTGTACCCCAGTCTCCCAAGCAGGTACTTAGGTCCTTTACCTTTCCTCCCCTCATTTATTTTCCTAGGAATCCTGCTTGGAGTCCTGTAGGGGAGAGCTCAACCTTTGAAAATAAAGAGAGGTGTTCTAAGGATACCAATTAAACTGAATCTCCAGAAAGCATTTTCAAAGTGGGAGGAAAAGAATGAATAAAATGAATGCATAATCTCTGGCATGGTGGACATTTGTTATCTAAACTAATCCTTTCAAAATGCTGTCAAGTATTCATTATAACCTCATCTTTTAGAGAAAATAAAAAGAGATCCAGAACATATTTTCCTCCTGAATCAGTTGAATGAAAGTTGTCAGATCTTGAGTAGCAAGGGATCCATCTCTACCCCAGAGCAATCTTCTGTGGAGTGGGCCTAGAGAGCATATGCCTAAGAATGGAGGGTGGGGGCTGTGCACCACAGATTCTGTGCTTGGGATGTGTCACAGGAGCAGCCCTCAGCTTTCATGGCCCATGTGACTGGAGGCAACAAATGCCATTCATCTGTGACTTTTAGGAGACACTGGAACAAATTTATGTTTGATACTTTCATCTCTCTCATTCTTCCCATTGATTCCTAATCTGCTTTAAAATCTAAGGTTGGGACCGGGTGCAGTGGCTCATGCTTGTAATCCCAACCCTTTGGGAGGTTGAGGTGGGTGGATTACCAGGTCAGCAGTTTAAGACCAGCCTGGCCAACATGGTGATACCCCATCTCTACTAAAAATACAAATATTAGCTGGACCGTGGTGGCATGTGCCTGTAATCCCAGCAACTCAGGAGGCCGAGGCAGGAGAATCACTCGAATCAGGGAGGCGGAGGTTGCAGTGAGCCAAGATTGTGCCATTGCATTCCAGCCTGGGTGACAGGGTGGGACTCGTCTCAAAAAAAAAAAAAAAAAAAAAAATCCAAGGTTGATAGAGTTTCTCTCTTGAGCCAACACTGTTTTTGCCTGTTCTTTCTTGACCTTGGATCATTTTCAGATGTTTTTTAGGCCTTCTATAACCACATGCTACTGTATCACTCATTTTTACTGGGATGCTCCATGCAGTTCTTTTGCCCTAATTGAAACTAGCTGCCCCTCAATCCCCTCTGCTGAGGATACATTTTTTCTAGGAACTATCTGCAATAGAGTCTATTTATTTATCCCTGGTTTGCAGGGCTTGTAGCTCCCTGTTGATTTTCTGAAACATTACCTCTGCATTTTCCAGTAAAAACTCACATTCTACTTTGAGACTTAACTCCCGACATCCATTTCTATTCTTCTGTGGCATTTTAATCCATCTCTTGTTTTTGTCAAGAACTTTGGCACCTGGATCTCAGTTTTACTTGTCACTCCAAGTGTTGTCATCTTTAACCATTCTTTCGACTCTCACAGCTCTGAATGTTCAGTTTTTAGCCCTTTTATACTCCAGAAAAAAAAAAAGACTCAGGAAAAATAGAAAAACAATAGCTCTTCATGGAAAGAAAAAAATCAATAAAAAATAGGTGCCCCCAAAATTCAAGAGTCATATGAATATACATGTAAAACAAATAATTCAAACTAATTTTTACAAATGTTTCTTTTTCCTCCTGAGTTAAAGGATTTGTATCTCCTAGAGTCTAGTTCTATGTCTGGGAATTGAACCCAAGCTGCAGTGCCTGCCAAATCCTAGCTATTGGACTATAGGCTGGACTGCATTTTTGCAAATCCCACAGGGGATCCAAGGCAGGCAGTTTGAGTGTACAAAGGTTTTTAACTTTAAAAAAAATCTTATTTCTTAAAAAATATTTTTCCTGCCTTTTTAAAAAAATCTCACCAAGGGAGTTTCTAAGGCTATATTTTTTATGTATTTTTTATAGGTATAAGATAGCTGTTTAAGAAAAGAGCTTCCTAAAACATTTTTTAAAAAATATAGCCAATTTATTTATTTTATTAGAAATTCAAGCCAAATAAGACTTCTGCATGGAAAGTCCCAAAGATAAATTTCCAGGTTTAGAATACTATGGACATAGTGGCATTTTAAAAATGGGCACAGAAAATGCAATCTTCCCTTCCAGGATCTCCTCAAACTTCACTCCCAGAAATAGGCTGAAATAGCGAGGTTCCAGTTGCCACAGACCATTAAGGATGAGGTTTTTGTGTTTAGTGTCTTCAGTATCCCAGTAACAGACCTGTTCATCTGTGGCACTGAGTAGGCCCTCCTGGGATTGAACTTTCCTAGGACTAACCAGGCAGGAAGCCTGACTGAGACAATGAAAGCTCCTTGTGGATGGGACTTCTTTTTAAAACATTTTTTTAAAATTTTTAATTAATTAATGTATTCTAGATACAGGGTCTTGTTTTGTCACCCTGGCTGGAGTGCAGTGATGCACTCACAGCTCACTGTATCCTCACACTCCTGGGCTCAATAGATCCTCCCACCTTAGGCTCCCTAGGAGTTAGGACTACAGGTGCATATCACCATGCCCTGGCTAATTAAAACAATTTTTTTTGTAGAGATAGGATCTCCCTTTGTTGCCCAGGCTGTTCTTGAAATCCTGGCCTCAAGCAATCCTCCTACTTAGGCCTCCCAAAATGCTGAGATTACCTACATGAGCCACTGTACCTAGCCAGACTTCTTATGAAGACAAACTCTCCCAAGAACTTGGCATATACGAGCAAAGTGTGCTGCTTCATATCTGATGTGTCTCAGTCCTTTCAGACTGACCACCAGATGTGATCCAAAAATCACTCTGTATGGTAGAGACCTAGAAAGAGTGCTCCAACTACATCACAAGTGAAGCTCTTGAAGACATTAAACAAGATAAGAGAATCTTTATGACAAATACATATGTCATATATATTATCATATCTATATATAATATAGATATTATATATCTGTAATATCTATGATAGAGACAAAGAAATAAAAGACTGTTTCTGGAAGGAAAAGGATTAGACAATATGAATAATCTTACCGGAAAATACACCAGAGTTTCTGTAACTAAGACTAGTCTGTATAAATGCCTTCTTCCCATTGATATTGTTACAGTAGGTAGCTAGTCAGGCATGAGCAGTGCAGCAGAGGGCTCCTTGTCCATACACACACCAGGAATGTCAGGCCATTGTTAACAGTCTCTCTAAAATAATAATTGATAAAAGCCAGTACCAGGGTAAGGCTGCCTCCCAACAGATAGAAAACACCTGAAACTGGTGATCAACAGCTTCCTGGAAAGCTCTCAGGAATTGGATGAATGGGCTCAAGCATGCAAATTAAGAAGCAAAATGGTAGAATGTACTGGTATATGGCCTTCTAGGAACATTTGACTGGTAAGGGAAGAACGCCTCAAGTGAGCATGCATACAACTCCAGTAAACACACTTATATGCTCCCCTCCCAAGCACTAGCAGGCCACTGCACATGCAAACAGCCCACCCAAGGGAAGAATCAGGGAAGAAGGGATGCAAGACCCTGGAAGTACGCCAACATAAAAAACTCACATTATAGGTCAAACAGTGCACTTGATGTCTCAAGTCACCCACTTGGCCCTCTTCCAAGTGTACTTTACTTACTTTCATTCCTGTTCTAAAGCTTTTTAATAAACTTTCACTCCTGCTCTAAAATTTGCCTTGGTCTCTCCTTCTGCCTTATGCCCCTCAGTCAAATTATTTCTTCTGAGGAGGCAAGAATTCAGGTTGCTGTAAACCTGTACAGATTCACTGCCAGTAACAATATTAAACATGATAAAGAAAAACAAAAAAACAAACTGATTTTTACCATCAGCACAACCAGATTTCACAACCAGACATCTGGAAATCTATGAAATTCTTACCCTTCTGTAAGCTTGTCAGGTCCAGAGTTCCCTTGACTGTGGCTTCCAGAAGAGCAGGATGGTTGTGATTGTGTTGCTCACAGCTCCAAAACTGTAGAGGCCAAGGAAAAATTTACATTTTGCCCTCTGAAGGGTCACTGAAAATCAACTGACAAAAGGCAGGTTAATAAAAAAGGCATAAAAAATTAACATGCACAAGTATGCATGAGAATTACAAAAAATATAAAAATTTAAGATACAAGATGGTTGACATTTTAATACCATCTTGAGGTTACAGAAAGAATAGTGGATTGAAGCATGGCAAGGCAAGTGATGGGAGAGAGAGGAGAAGAAAGAAGCTGACTTAGCTGGCAAAGGCAGTTGTGTTATACAGATGAAACCTCACAGATGACAGTACTGAGAAAGCATAAGTTTCTATCAGACCCCTGAAAGTGTCAGACTCTCATTCTCTCTTCCACAAGCCAGTCTTTCCAACATCTGGATACTGGAGTTTGGAGTAGAGGGAGCTGGTGTGTCAGAGAAAGCTTGGCTATTTCACCAACGCAGATTTTTCTCTACAGCTGCAAATCTCCACAAAAGGCAACTTTTTAGCTCTTTTCTTGTGTTTTTAGACTCTCTGAAGAGCTCTCTTGAAGGATGTCAAAGTAGTATTATACATTTTGCAGTGAATTTTTTTTAAAGTGATGTATACTATCAAGCTCTGGCCTGACCCTCTACCTTCTCCCCTCAGCACCCGGAATGTTCATGAAAGTTGACATTGAAGATGGCTAAAGCCTTACTAACTTGGCTTCCTAACTGCCTTCATGGAATCAATCCCATTCCTAGTTGAATTTTTTTATGAGTAAGAAATAATATTCTATTGTGTTTAACCACTGATATTTCTAAGTTAGGTACTGTAGCTAGTGTTATTGTAACCAAAGATAAATCCAATTCTATGTCTTTTCTCTTTCATATTTGGTTTGCCATTGAATATACAGGAGAAATTCACACTATCATGTGTATTTGTCCCAAAATCTACCACGTTTAACTTGCTAACAAAAAAAGTCAAACTCTGTAAAATATTTGAAGAGATTTATTCTGAGTCAAATACGAATGACCAATGGCTCATAACACAGCCCCAGGAAATCCTGACAATATGTGTCCAAAGTAGTCAGGATACAGCTTGATTTTATACATTTTAGGGAGACATGACATCAACTAATGTATGTAAGATATACAATGCTTTGGTCCAGAAAGGTGGGACAACTCAAAGTGGTGGGGGGAGTGGGAGTTCCAGGTCACAGGTAGATTCAAAGATTTTCTGATTGGTAATTGGTTGAAAGAGTTATTATCTAAAGACCTGGAATCAATAGAAAGGAAGGTGTAGGTTAATATAAGAGGCTTTGGAGACCAAAATTTTGGTCTTTTCATGCAGATGAAACCTCTGGGTAGCTGCTTTAGAGCTCTTAGCAGACCTAAAAAAAAATGCCAGATTCTTAGTTAATTCCCTCTTGGATCAAAGAAGAGACCTGGAAAAGGAAAGAGGTTCTCTATTGAATGTAGATTTTCCCCACAAGAGACAGCTTTACAGGGCCATTTCAAAATATGTCAAAGAAATATATTTTGGGGTAAAATACTTCAATTTCTTTCAGGACCTGCTGTCTGTCATGTTGGTATCTTATTGCTAAGGAGTGTTTGGTCAGCTACCAAGTCTAGAAACCCCTACCCAGGCAGCACTCAAGGCATTATGAAGCAGACACCCAGATAGAAAAGCAAAGTGGGACTATCCGGGGGGCCAACAGCCTTCTGAGCTGAGAGCCTCAAGGGGCTGAGGTCTTCAAGCAGACGCTGACCCACATAGTTATTATTTCTGAACAGGTGATTATTATTAACAAACAGGTGTTTGGTGTCTTCTCATAGAACCAAGATAAACTAGGTAGGCAGCTGGTGCCTGCTTACCACTGATAAAGGACAAACTAGAAAGTATTCTCCATGAGGGAGCCATGGGGTCAGGGTGATATATCCCATGCTTAAATAATTGTTTTAACCAGTGTATTATATAAATATACTGTTTTGCTGTGTTAGAATACCCCAAGCAGTTTTCCACTAGGGGCAGTGCAGGGGTAGGTGGCTAGGTTTTCCTTGTTGCTGTTCTTAGCAAACAATATATTTTATCATACACTCAGCATTTTTCAACAATCAGCCTTAAGTTTTCTGTTTTACTGTTAATACTGGTCATCTGTGCCTGAATTCCTAAGAGAAGCATGTATAATGAGGTGTGTCCCAGCACCCATTCCCATCATGGCCTGAACTAGTTTTTCAAGTTTACTTTGGAATGCCCTTGGCTAAGGGAGTGGTCCATTCAGTTGGTTGGGGAGCTTAGAATTTTATTTTTGGTTTACAAACTATAGCTGGCTTACCAGTTATACTCAGGGATCATTCTGTATTGTATAATGCTTCCTTTTCTCATTTTCTTCAATTATTATTTTACACTTCACTATGAACTTCCTCACTTGGACATATGGATTTGCATCCTGTATCACAGAATTAGAAAATACCTTGAAGTATGAACTTCCTCAAACTCCTGCCCTTTTCCCTCCATCTACAAACATGTCTGTGTTCATCATGTCCACTTCACCTTTGTTCCATGGAGGAACTGATTCTCCTCCTTCTTGAGGCTAATGACTCTGCTTGGAGTCTAATTTCATTTACCAATCTAAAGCCTTTGGTCATTCTGGGATTCCTAGCAGGGGAGTAGCCATGCTAATTTAATCCAACCTTGGATCCCCAACATGTCATGCAGTACAAGACAAACAGGCATTCAAACCAAGTTTCTTGAATGAAAAGATAAATGCCTTTCCCCTCTTGTATTTTCAAAATCTTTCTTTTCACTGATACTTGCCCTTTAGTATATAGTCAGTCAATTCTCTTCTTATTAACAATAAATGAAGTAAATAAACCTCCTTCTACCTTTATACTTCTCTAGCTCCTGCTGTATTTATCTTCCTTTCATGAGCAACGATTCTGGCAGAGTAGTCTACACTACTCTACTCCTCTACCCACTATAGCTACACTTATGTTTCCATTGCTCCACTAAACTGTTCTTGCTAAGTTCAACAAAGATTTTGTAGTTAATAAAAAGCTAAACAAGCACTCCTCAGGACTTTCTCTGTTGAATACAATTTTGTCCTCACTCCCCAACCTCCACCCTAATATGTTTCTCTGACATATAGATTTGGTTCTATCTCCTTACCCCTTCCCCATTCCCATATATTTACTTATTAATTGCTAGTCATACTCATTTGCTTTCTTCTCTCTTCATAGACTCTAAGTGATCTCATCACACTCTTGCTTTTCTGACTTACAGCAGCTCAAACCTCTGTCCAGCTTCAGATTTGTTTACTGAACCACATGATCCAGAAATGGGTGATCTGGAGATGCTTCAAATTCAGCGTGTCCCAAAGGGCCCTTATCAGTCTATTAGCAAGCAAAACTTCTTCCTCTTTCTAATTTTTTTCCAGTGAATGACAAAATCCCAATAACAGCACATACAGGAAATTTTAGGAGATTTTTTAAAAAAATCACATTACTTCAGTCTAGAATATTGGAGAATGGGATAGTAAGGGCAGGACAGGAGAAGTTGACCCCTCAGGACAACAGAGCAAGGCTAGATTAATACCCGAATGAAACTGAAAGTAGAAAGAGAACTATGAACATCAGCCTGTTTTGTAGTTGCACATATTTGAAAAGAAATTGCCTGCTTCCCCAAAACAGTGAGTGAGGCAGAAGAAAACTCTAAAACCTATTTCTTGGCAACATTAAGTCTGATTAAAATGATTTTTAAAACATTTAATGTCTTTTTAACACAAGACTTACTAAAACTTTGTTAAAACAAAGGAAAACATCAGACTAAACACTCAAGAAAAGAAATACTTTAAAAATCACCTACAGCAAATAGCTATTTTAAAAAACACTATAATGAGAACGAGTCAATTAAGAATGAATGCTGCAAAATTATATGAAGAAATAATGTATCACCAAAGGAACCTCTCTGAAGAATTTTATGAACAAATAAATGATCTTAAAGTGATTACATATAAATATTTAGTTGAAATTATCCTAGGTCCTTCCAGTTCTTTATATATTATGTGTATTAGTTTGCTTGGGCTGCTGTAACAAAACACTACATAGTCTGGATGACTTAAGTAATAGATTTATTTTTGTACAGTTCTGGTGCATAGAAGTCCAAGCTTAAGGTACAGTTAGGGTTTGTTTTTGGTGAGACCTTCTTCCTGGCTTGTAGATGGCTGCCTTCTTGCTGTGACCTCACATGTTCTCTTCTAAAATTGGCATCAGTCCTGTCAGATTAGGGCCCCAAACTTACGACCTTATTTAACTATGATTTCCTCCCTAATGACCCTGTCTTTAAATAAAGTCACATCGATGGTTAGAGCTTCAACCTATGAATTTGGGGGCCTACAGTTCAGTCCATAACATTATACTAGACAGAGGGGAGGTTCACCAAAGTCATGTTTTCCTATAAGTAAGAAATATTATTACTCCCATGTATAACCTCACATGCACAAACATTCAAGCTCTGCCAATTGGACCTGCTCTTTATTATCCAGAAAAGTCTGCAACATTTCATTTTTAAAGTTAAAACCGATTTTAAATGGAGATGCATAAAAGTATCCATATTCAGCCAAAATCATGTTATTTTTGGCTGTCTTTGACTAAATAACAAGAAAGCTAATTTTGACTTTATTTTGTAAAATTAAAAAAAATATGCACTCTCCAATCAAGAACTTCTGTGCCAAGTTTAAGCCTGAAACAAATGTTAAGAACAAATTATAACTCCCTAAAAATGTGGAAGTTTGCTAGATTCTCAAAATCACTGTACCACCAATTGCTTGCTGCAATATTTACTTACATTACTAGGACTGAAGCTAAAGGAACTGGAACTCAGTTGCATAATTCAAGACACATGAAACTATATGCTATATTTTCTATGGATTTTATTCTTTTGTGCTTTTACTAAGAAAATGGATGTTTTTAGCTGGAGGTTAGAAAAGATGACATTCATTGGCCATTCAAAACATTGCAATGCAAACTGTTATAGCCATGAGTGTCTTTCAGTTTTCCAGTTTTTAAGACTTTGCTCCTAACATTTTGAGCTTTACAGATGGAGTATCTCATCCAGGATTCCAAACTTCAAAGGCTTAAAAAATAAACTGCAAACTAGCAAACTTCTCATTTTTGTTTTACTTCTGTTATTTTTCTAACCTTTCCTTTTAAACACACTCTTTCTTGCACTTGCCATTTGCAGATAAAGTTAGTATTATTAAAATAATTCATTTTAATAAATTCTAAATGTGTTCAGCTTTCTGTGAGTTGGACCAAATGGCATACAACCTGTAAACTCCAGAAATTTTATAGCTTCTTGTACCTTGTCATAATATTTTGACATCTAGTGAGCTTCATATTAAAAAAGTATCTGGAATATTATTAATTAATAGAAAAACAAGGATCCTGTGAATTTCAGTGAATACTTTTATGTCTTTTAAGTTATTTAATATTCTACTCTGACAGGGTTTTTCTCCTCTTCTATAAGAATAATGCCTTAAGAATGGTATTAAAGTTATAAATTATTTTATAATTCCAGTTAAAATTAATTTTCCATGACTAACTTGTTTTAAGGAATTAATCAAATTTTAGTTATAATTTATATAAGGATAAAAGTTATAATTCTTGGGCATGTGTAGAATATAATAATTCTTGTGTGTGGAATCTAAATAATCCCAATTGTCTTGTTAAGTTACTGCCCTTTTCATTGTATATATTCAACTTTGTTTCCCAGCAGATAAAAGTCAAGAAAACAGAAAAATAGAATTTGACGTTTCTACTTTATGTGATATCCTAATTTTGATAACTCAAATAAAAATACTAGAAAACTCGTAAGTAAGCAAATCAAATTAAAACTTCTAAACAGAACTACGGACTAAGCTGGCAGGAGAGGAGGGTGATGGAAGTGAGGTTCCTTTTGTTCAGGAGTCTCAAAACTCTTGAGACGCCAGAGAAAACGAGAGGCAAGGTTTGTCACCTCAGAGTAGAGGAAGAAGGTTGCAGAAGGTTGCAGAGGAAAAGATTCCAAAATGCCCCACAGATCGCAGGAGAACATGCAGTTATGTATTGTAGGGAGCAGTGAGGGACCCATGTGCTACAGTTTCCTATATTCTTCATTAGCCATCCGCACATTCTAAAAACTGTTGCTATAAAATAGGTCCTTGCCCCCCAAGCTCCCATACACCCCATGCTTTGGTAGAATGAAAGAGAAAAAAGTCAAAAGAGAAATAGAGTGACATAGAATTAAAAGCTAAACCAACAGACTAAACACACAAACATAAGGAATCACAAACTTCCAACACATTTTGGAGCTTGACCTCAACATTGTAACCCTCTTTAAGCTGTTCTTTCATTGGACATACATGAGCTGGGTTTCTAAAGCAGATGGTCCCGAAGAAAACAAAACAGAAAAAGGAATGCGGAAGGAATAAACACTACACATGTGATTAACATTCACAACCCTGAGGATTGCAGCTGGACAACCCCAAGCTGTATTTCACATGCTGAGAAATGTAAACTCTTCTTTCGTTCGGTAGCCACAACTCTGGGAAGAAAGAGATCTTCACAGAGGTCCAGAGAAGTACAGCAATTTCTAGGTTTTAAGGCTCCTGGTTGAAATTTTGAAATTTAAATGAGGATACCTGAAAATAATTCAGGTACCCTTAGAAAACAAAATTATTTTCTGATTTTGCCAATGAGTTAATAATCAAGGACAAAATAGCTTTGATGTAATGTCACCCTCGACCTGAATGGCATCTACTTAAATGTAAAAAATGGCATAAAGTACAAGTTAAATGCCCATTTTGAGCCAAGATCTTTCTAGAATCTTTTTATAAAAAGGAAATAGAAGTCATTGAAATAACACTATAAGTATTTATTGTTACTTTTTTTTTAAACAAAAGAACTGATTATTTTAAGGTTCTAAAAATTCTTTCTGAATTGCTTATAAATGTTTGAAGAAAGGAAGAGGTATGCAGGTTTCCCTCAAATTTTTTTTTTTAAAAAACAAATATCCATTGCTATCTAAAATAAGTGCAAAGTATCCTGAGCCATATTTCAAAACATTTAACCTGAGGGCTCAGTTTTGAGGTACGGTCCTTTTCTGGACTGTTTACCAGCACTAAAATGATGGTAAAAATGGCCACGGAAGCTTCCACACTTGGAGGAATTGTTTTCCTTTTAGTCTCATTGAAGCCAACTTTGGTAGAGAGGCTTCTATCCTGCCTAGCCTACTCCAAACCACAGAGTCAGTAAAAGCAGCATTCTTTATCCCTCAGTTCTTGAATCCTGTTTTTGCTGATGTGCCCAGGGCATAGGCACTGTCCCTGACTTCAAGTAATCTTCCACCCTATTGAATGTCCTCCCACCCCATGCTTTTGCAGTCTTGCATCACTTCGGGCCCTTGCACTGCAATAGATAGCATCAGAGCAAGCAGAGATGTATGCCAGTACCAAAAGGTAGAAAACTGCGTGCCCAAGTTTTGTTTAGAAACTTGATGAAAGGTAATCTCATGCCTCTCTGTCAATTACAGGGGAGAGATGGCTTTCGATTTTACATAGTAGCATTTAAAATTCAACAGTCTAGCTGAAGGATATTGAGCTATTGTCTTGAAACTGTGTTTGAACAGAAAGCCTGTTGTTTTTTGTTTTAGGTTGTGTTATCATTTAAGGTGGGTTTAGAGCAGTATTGTGCTGGATCCAGCATTCACAAGCCTGCAAGTCAATTGAGCATGACACTCCTCAGATTTGCCATCTGTTGGCAGCTTGAAATTGGCCAAGCCAGAAGTATTTACACCACTGATACTAGCAAATGCTATCAATCATGACCCTCCCACTCCCAACCTCACTAGGTTTGGGTCTATTGATGGTGATTGAAGCAGAGCAGCCAAAGCTGTTCTAAGTCAATACCTTGATGTTATCACTCTTATAACGACTTCCTAAAATGAAAATCTTGTCAATAATTATTTCCCTTTTTTCCTTCATCTTCACTTTGTTGTACATTTCCTCTATAGATGAATACTCCCTTCCTCTTTCCAACATTCCCACTCCACCTTTATTGTAAACTCACCCACCTCCTCAATTTTTTTCACAGAAAGAGTTCCCTAATTCCTTGCCTTGCCCCAACGTGGCAAGCTTCTAAGATCACAGCTTCACCTTGGTTCCTCTTGTTAAATATGAAGAAGAATATTTTCATGTGCTCTTCAACTCTGGAATATGTAATATAAACTAATGTAGATACCAATGCTAAGTGCTATGATATAGGTGTGGATGTATTAGTCAGTTTTCACACTGCTATAAAGAAATACCCAAGACTGGGTACTTTATTAAAAAAAAAAAGAGGTTTAATTGACTCATAGTTCCACATGGCTGGGGAGACCTCAGGAAACTTACAATTATAGTGGAAGGCAAAGGGGAAGCAAGGACCTTCTTGATGACAGGAGAAAGAAAAGAGCACAAAAGGGGAAGAGCCCCTTATAAAACCATCAAATTTCATGAGAACTCACTCATTATCACAAGAACATTATGGAGGAAACCACCCCATAAGTCAATCACCTCTCACTAAGTCCCTCCCTTGACTTGTGGGGATTCTGCAGGTTACAAATCAAGATGAGATTTGGGTGGGAACACAGAGCCAAACCATCCATATCAGTAGATGAAAGTAAATTTATAGAAAGTGAGTGTTGATACCAACATAGGTGTAATGTTGCCTGTTTTGTTTTAGTCCTTAAATGTAATCCAGATTTTTAACTCATAAAATAAGATTGAGCAAAGAAAATATTAAAATATGTCAAAGTTATAATTTATAGTGTTCTTTTTTCTTTTTCTTTTTTTTCTTTTTTGAGATGGAGACTTACTCTGTTGCCCAGGCTGGAGTGCAGTAATGACTGGCCTGATATCAGCTCACTGCAACCTCTGCCTCCTGGGTTCAAGCGATTCTCCAGCCTCAGCCTCCTGAGTAAGATTACAGGTGTCCACCACCATGTCTGGCTAAGTTTAATATTTTTAGTTTGCCCATATTACCCAGGCTGGTCTCAACTCCTGAGCTGCAAGTGATCTGCCTGCTTTGGCCTCCCAAAGTGCTGGGATTACAGGTGTGAGCCACTGCACCCAACCTACAATGTTATTTTAATAAAAAAGGCAGTGAGGCCAGGCACAGTGGCTTATGCCTATAATCCCAGCACTTTGGGAGGCCAAGGTCGGTGGATCACTTGAAGTCAGGAGTTCAAGACCAGCCTAGCCAATATGGTGAAACCCCATCCCTACTAAAAATACAAAAATTGGCACTTGCCTGTAATCCCAGCTACTTGAGAGGCTGAGGCAGAAGAATCGCTTGAACCCAGGAGGCAGAGGTTGTAGTGAGCCAACATCGCACGATTGCACTCCAGCCTGGGTGACAGAGAGATATTCTGTCTCAAAAAAAAAAAAGGCAGTAAGAACCAAAATGAGAATTAGTTATTAGTTTTAGAAAACTCATTGGCAAATGTGATTTTAGAAGAGATAATATTTCTAGTAGTCTCCTGGCTCCTCCTCTTTCATTATTCTTTTTCTTAGTAACTGGACCTACATTGAGACCTACATTGCCAAATAAATCTGAGAAAAAAAGCAATCAACAAAAATACTCTACTAAATGTGCTTTACATTTAGAAACTTTACAATTTCAGGCCAGTGGTTGTTAATATATGGTCCTTAATTAGCAGCATTGCCGTTTAAATTCTTGGGCCACAGCTTAGATTTACTGAAACAGAAACTCTGATGTGGGATCCCTTAGATCTGTTTTCAGAGGTCCTCCAGGTCAGTCTGATGTCCGCTTATGTTCAAGAACCATTGCTCTGGCCTTGGCCATTGAGAGACTTCCAATGTGGTGCAATGTATTTATCTGAAAGTAAAAGCGGGTTTAGGAGTAACAAGGGGTGCATAGTTATTTAGCATTTACTATCTATGTGATCCTGGGGAAGCAACTAAGTTTTCATATTTGTCTAAGTGTTCTCATCTGTTAAGTGGGGATATTAACAGTATGTAATTCAAATGATATTTTGTGTGAAAACAAAAATTATGCATTCGTATGAATATAATATTATTATATTACTGACAAAAACTAAAAATATACAGAAGGATGTCAGGTCAGGATAGTAGGAAAGGACATTATTTAATATTATCTGTGGGTCTCCAATTGAAAAGACCAGGTGAGAAATTTCTTTAACAGTGTAATGCCAGAAAACATGTCTTATAGCTCAAGAAAAAGGTATCCTTATTCATTTTTATTAATAAGAATTATAATTTATCAAGTTGTCATTTTGCTTTGGCTGCTAAGATTCTCAGGGCCAAATCTCACACTCAGTCATACTAATTTTGTAAGTTTTCTTGTATATTTACCTGTTCCTGTCCCCGGTTCTTATTATTTTTTTTCTTAAAAAAATTACTTATGAGTCCTTAAAAATACGCTTTTCATACTTCTTTTGTCTTAGTAAAAAATAAAACTGAGCAAGAAAAAAATTCTAAGAGTATCATTTGACTAAGTAAAATAACTCTGCTTAAGAATACTAGAAAAGTCTTCATTCGCACTGAGGGAATGTCTTTGTGTCTTCTCTGATCATCAGCTATCTCAGTCTCTACCTCTCTTTTGCCTAATGAAAAATACTTCTCTAGTACCACAGACTAGTGAAAAAAAGCACTACACAGTATTTAGGAAAACCAAGAATCAGCCTCTGCCACCTTGGACATGTTACTAAATGTCTTATGTTCAGACCCCTCACAGTGGATTGTGAAAATGTATGTAAAACTACTTGGTAAGCAACAAAGAACTAGGTAAGTTTAAGCTGATGTAGACAAAATTTTGGTTGCCTATATACTATTTGTTGAAAAAAATGCATGAAGGAATACTCAGTCTACATTCTCATTTTCTTTCTTAGGTTGCATATGACTATACTGGCTTTCAAAATACAGTCTAGGGCATTATTTTAATAAATCAAAGTCATGTTGTCATTACAAACATGGTATCATTTTATGTAAGTATCACCTTACCTGGAAATGTGTTACTTTTAAACACCTTTTGCAAATCTGTTATATGTATCATTACTGAGTCACTAGATGTCACTTAATGGCCCATACCTGGTTTTATTTTCCTCAACTTCAATTGAGGATGTGACAGTTTTGTCATTTTATGAGATTGTGTTGACTTAAAATCTGTCACTTAGTTTTTGAAGCAGGATTAATAGCATGGCATAATATTCATGGAATTTGAGGATGCATTTCAGCAGGGCTTTATTTTTTTACCCAAATGCTATCTTTCATCCAGCAGAACATTGCCTCAAGAGAAATGTTCAAAACTGAGAAAATAGGATAGGGTAGGGGCAAGATAATATTAGCAGAAAAATTAATGACAAATATGTTTATTTTTGCATTTTATTGTCAATTATACAATCAACCGGTTTGGAAATCATACCAAATAAAGTTTAAATGAAATAAGCTGATCGTAATTATAAAGTGATAAGGACAGCAATAATTATTTTGCACCACTACCAGGCACTGTACTAAGTGCTTTTGTGTCTTGAGTCATGTAATTATCCACAGAATAACCTCCCACAGGGAGTTATCACTGTTATCCCTATTTTACAAAGGAATACCTGAGACTTGAGGAGTTACATAAATTGGTCAAGCCTCAGAGTAGTTGGTTGTCACCTAAAATATGAACCCAGACTGTCTGCCTTCAGAACCTTTGTTCATAACTATTGACTACCCTCGAAGTTATTGTATACTGTGTTAAATGTTTTTGATATCAACTGATGTATCAGAAAACAAAATTAACTCCCCTCAAATAACAACTACCAGAAAAGTAACATCCTAAAAATGAAAAATGTTCTCGAAACCCAAACCAATTAACAAACATTATTGTTATTGGTATATTTATTGATAATGTTTATCATATTCATTATATATTATGCCTTAAAATAGCACTGCTACACCATTTAAAAGACTTTGGCAGGAAAAATCTGGTGGCATTAATTCCATGCAACCATAAAAAGAATCTTTGCTAAATGCCAGCAAATGAGGTGGTAATAACTTCAGACTACTTTGCTCAGCAGGGAGAGACTCAGTAAGGGGGAGAAAAGATCTGCTTTCAAATCTCTTAATTTTGCAATTGAAAACAATGATATAAGGTTCAGATGTGCCTCATGAACCATTTAAATTGAAGATGTATTAACATGTGAAATAAGATGTATCAATTTTACAAAAATGATATATTTTTTGAAATTTAGCATTCAGACTCCACAGCGTGACTGCCAGTGTTTCTGCAACTGCGAGATGGGAGAGCGCTTGCACTCCTTCCCACACACCTGTGTTTACCTTGAGGCCTTGGCAGCACTGACGCGCCGCCATCCTTCACTCGCAGCTTTCGGTTTGCTTTCAGCCATGGCAAGCCACACTGCCCCTGCACTTTCACTAGCTAGCACTGTTAGAATGTTGACTTAGGAGTCCTGAGCTTGGAATTTAATAGAAATCGGTTTGTTGAATCTCCCTCATTTTAGAATGTTACATAGATATTTCCCTCAATCCTAAACTAGAATTGATTTTGTCTTGTAAATACTGTTGAACTTTTAAAAAGGGGGCAGGAGACGGAGTCATTATCATGTAACTTTTGCTTTTATACAGACTTAAGATATTTCCCCCCATTTGTGTCTCTTGGAAAATAGGGATTACAGACTTAAAATGAGTAAGTTATTTAGTAAAGTAGATAGTAAGCGGGGAGGAGAGAAATGGTTTTTTGAGGCCTCTTAGGTTTCAGGTACATATATTGAAGTGAAAGAACTCTAACATAACACATTTACAGTGGCAGTTAATGTTTTAGGATGCTACCTTTTTAATAAAAACTTTGATGCATAATTATTTTTCCCCTCAAAACCATGCCATTGCTTTCAGAACCCAATGAATAAACAGAGGAGTGCATTGGCCTCTTGATTTCTATATTCTGGTATGAGTGTAAATGAGGTGATGTCATGTGGGTCCCTATTGACTTCAATAGGGATAGCACCATGTTTGTGAGGATCAAGAAGAGACCCAGAGCCAGTGAAGGAGACATAGGATTTACTGAGGGAACTTACACACGGGGCAGTCCACTGGCAGCAGGCTGGACAGGAGAACCATAACCACTTATTAAAAGCATGCAGTTTATGTAGCACTTTAACTCATCACCCTCTCCCTAGCAACCCCTACCTGGAAACTTCCATTTAACCCAAAACAAAAGAGAGCCTCAATCACCTGTATGGCCCATGTTCCATGGGATGGAGGTAATTCAGATGTTCCTCAGAGATAATAATGAATCTCCAGGTTGGCTACTCCTGGATTCGTTAGTGTAGGACTCTGAACACACATTCTTCTTTTTAAGTTATAGCTGACAGTTGCATCTGCCATAGGGGTGATTAATTGGCACTCAATTCATTGAATCATGATGAAAATGATTACAAACTCTTTTAATAGGGGCTTTGTGACAGATGCATTGGTGAAGAAGATAATCAGCTCCTGCCCTCAAGGGGCTTACGATTTCTTAGGAGTTTAGACCGCAGGTAGATCAGAACAATACAGTATTATATAAACACAGGAAGAGAAGTTCAGAGTGCCCTGGGAAATCAGAGGAGGCACCCCTAACTCAGGTGTTGTAGGGCCAGTAAAGCCTTCACAGTGGGAGATACAGCTAAGCTGAGACTTTACAGATGAGTAGGGATCAGCCAGGCAAGGATCAGGGTAAAGAATATCCTAGGAACTGAGAAGAATGTATATTCTGTGGATTTGGGGTGCAGAGTTCTGTAGATGCCATGTGCGGGAAGCTGAAACTGGACCCCTTCCTTACACCTTATACAAAAGTTAACTCCAGATGGATTAAAGATTTAGACATAAGACCTAACACCATAAAAACCCTAGAAGAAAACCTAGGTAATACTATTCAGGACATAGGCATAGGCAACCAAAAGCAATGGCAACAAAAGCCAAAATAGATAAATGGGATCTAATTAAACTTAAGAGCTTCTGCAAAGCAAAAGAAACAATCATTAGAGTGAACTGGCAACCAACAGAATGGGAATAAATTTTTGCAATCTACCCATCTGACAAAGGGCTAATATCCAGAATCCACAAAGAACTAAAACAAATATACAAGAAAAAACAACCCCATCAAAAAGTGGGCAAAAGATATGAAAAGACACTTTGCAAAAGCAGACATTTATGTGGCCAACAAACATGAAAAAATGCTCATCAGAGAAATGCAAATCAAAACCACATTGAGATACCATCTCACGCCAGTTAGAATGGCAATCATTAAAATATCAGGAGACAACAGGTGCTGGAGAGGATCTGAATAAATAGGATCATGTTTACACTGTTGGTGGGAGTGTAAATTATTTCAACATTGTGGAAGACACTGTGGCAATTCCTTAAGGATCTAGAAATAGAAATTCCATTTGACCCAGCAATCCCGTTACTGGGTATATACCCAAAGGATTAGAAATCATTCTATTTTAAAGACACATGCAAATGTATGTTCATTGTGGCACTGTTTACAATAGCAAAGACTTAGAACCAATGTAAATGCCCATCAATGATAGACTGGATTAAAAAATGTGGCACATAGACACCATGGAATACTATGCAGCCATAAAAAAAGATGAGTTCATGTCATTTTCAGGGACATGGAGAATGATGCAGACCATCATTCTCAGCAAACTGACACAAGAACAGAAAACCAAATATCTCATGTTCTCACTCAAAAGTGGGAGTTGAACAATGGGAACACATGGACACAGGGAGAGGAACATTATACACTGTGGTCTGTTGGGGGATGGGGAGCTAGGGGAGGGATAGCAGGGGATGCGGAGATTGGGGAAGGATAACATTAGGAGAAATACCTAATGTAGGTGACGGGGGGATGGAGGCAACAAACCACCATGGCATGTATATACCTATGTAGCAATCCTGCAAGATCTCCACATGTACCCCGGAACTTAAAGTTAAAAAAAAAAAAGAATATGTTGGGCACAAGAGTATGTGTGAATTCCCAAAGCCAATAGCATATTTCTTTAAGACTAAGTAAAATAAGCTCAAGGCCAGTATCATTAATCTTTCCTAAGTCATTCTAAAGTTTAATTTTTAACTTTGATAGCTTTTTGTCTGTTTAAATGGTCTCCTGCTTAAAGAAAAACCTAATATGTAAATTTCTTCTAGGAAAGTGAGCTCTCCCTCATGAAGTATGTATTTTATTTATAGATTTTGCATCCTTTCTGTATAAAATAGGAAGAGCCCAGCCTTGTTAAAAAAATAGATTTTTTTTTTTGAGATAGGGTCTCACCTTGTTGTCCAGGCTGAAGTACAGTGGTAAGATCATGGCTCATTGCAGCCTCAACCTTCCAAGCTCAAGCTATCCTCCCGTCTCAGCTTTCTAATTAGCTGCAACTATAGGCATGCACCACCACAACTCGCTATTTTTTTTTTTTATTGTAGAGACAGGGCCTCACTATGTTTTCCAGGCTGGCCTCAAACTCCTGGGCTCAAACAGTCCTCCCACTTTGGCCTCCCAAAGTGTTGGGATTACAGGCATGAGCCACCATTGATTATCACTAAAACAAATATCTTTTGACTACCTAAAAATTTGTACTACTGTCAAATAATTCTTTCTGTTATTTAAAATATATTTTGACTACTTAAACATTATGATTTTAAAATTGAAGTTTAAATCAGTTTAATTCTTTCAGGTTTTGATTATGTCTCAAGGTCCTCCAATATTATATTATCAGCGTCTTCATTATGCACAGGAATATGTTGAGTAATAAGAATAAGAAAAATAGTGTTTTTATTTGGACACTAATGTTTGAACAAAATTGTATCTCATAAATGTGACTTTATTTATACTTTTAACCTATTTAATGATGAATCTTTTTAAAGGACTAAGGAGTTCGATTACTGACATAACAAATAATATTTCTTATTTTAAAAATGGAAATAAACTAATTTATAATTAGAATCTGGCTTTTCTGCCTGAAATTTTTCTGGGTGGGACAATACATTTAAAGACAGTTTCTGAACATTTCAAAGTTAGTAATGTATTAGATAACTGCCATGTTCATCTATCAGAAACAAACTATCTGAGATAAATTTATTTTTTATTTGGAAATTTTAAAATGTCCAAAAATTTATTTGAACATTAGTATTTTCCATCCCATTCCACCTGGGACTTTAAGACAATTTTCTACATCTCACCATTCAGATACTATGATAAACTATTTATGGTTTTATATCATATACTAGAATGTGGGAAATGGGTAAGGTTAGAAATATTTTGCACTCTGCAAAGAATACAGTTGAGTTGTATAAGTCAGAAGTTGAAATTTGGTATTTTTCAATGATACAAATAATGAAAATGTAAAGGATATATTTATAAATCAACTATCAATTTATTCAACAATATTATTTGTTGATGGAACTATTCTCGGTTCTGGGAACACAGAGGTGAAAAAGACATGGTACCTCTGTTCATGGGGTTTATATTCTAGTGAGGAAGACAGATCGTAAACCAGTAATGAGATCAATTCAAAATGTAATCTGAAGAAATAATTGGTACTATGAAGAAAAGGTGACTGGGTGACTTGAGGTGGAGCACATTATTTTAGACAGTGTGTTCAGGGAAAGCCCCAGCAGAGGTTTGCCAGCTGAGACAGTGAGCCCTGCAAAGATTCAGGAGTATCCAGACAGAGGAAATAATGGCTTTGAAAGGGAGAGCACGGTATGGTGAGGGGTAGTGAGAAGGCCAGGTGGCTGGGGCAGAGGGAGAGAGGAGTGGAGGCTAGATCAGTACAGGTGCCAGTGTGGTATGGAAGTTGAAGGCCATGTAAAGATTTAGCTTACAATGTTTAAAACAGGGCAGTAGATACGAATGCATTTGTGTTTGAAAAGATCTCTCTGGCTGTGGAGTGATGTGCAGATTATGGGAAGAAATACAAGCAGGCAGACTAGTAAACAGATACTGTAGTGCCCAGGCAAGAAGTGGTAGTGGCTTGGTCCAGGGAGGTGGTGGAGGAAGTGGTTTATGACAGGATGAGGAATGATTTCTTTGGAAGTAGAGTGGCAGGACATACTGATGGATTAGTTATGCAGAGTGAAAAAAACAGAAGGATTAACTGAGACATCCAAGTTATTTTTGGCCTGAGCAACTGGGTAAATTGTAGTGTCGTTAACTAACAGTGGAAGATGAGGACAGCTGAGATAGGAATGGGCTCTTCTGGAGGACTGGAAGGAGGGAAATAAGAATATCTTTTGGATGTGTTAAAACTGAGATAGCTTATGTCATCTAAATGAAGATGTTGGTCCACTGTTGATATCTGAGTTTGAAAGTCAAGATAAAGTCAGGGTTAGAGTTGTAGGTTCAGAAATAGAGAAGCATCACCAACAAATACTTGGTGTTTAAAGCTATGAAACTAAGACCCTCTAAGGAGAGAGGTTGAATTAGAGGGCGAAGAACAGAGCCCTAGAATATTCTTAAATTTAGAGGTCAGTTGAAGAGGATGATCTAGGAAAGGGACTAAGAAAAATAGTCAATGAGGCTGAGTGAAAGCCGAGTGAATGTGACAGCCCAGAAGCCAGTAAAGAATGATGTTGCTCAACTCTTAGTAGTTTCCAGTGAGGCCAAGTAGTTTATCCTTTTAATGAGTTACATGAAACAAGATTCACATGGTGCTGTCATAATGAGGTCTCTCCTCCAATTCTACAGCATTATTGACAAGAGTATAGAAGCCTTTCTTGAACTCTCCAAACTCATGGAAAGACCTCCCTCACCCCTTACCCTACTCTCTTTACCCCTCTTAACACTCACAGCATCACCATCATTCTCGGCCTTGATGGTGTTGGGAGGGAAACTTGTTCTCTTCTGACTTGGGTCCAGTATTGGGGGATTGCAAATTAACCGACACTAGACAGATTAACAGGAGGAAAGACAAGGTTAATTTGTGTATGTACAGGGTACACATAGGAATACTTAGTGATGAGTACCTCACTGAATGGCCGGAGGTTATTTGTCAAATTCAACAGGAGCAGCAGTGGGGAGAGGCTTCAATGGGAAGGTGTGGAAGGTTCATTTGGACTTTTTGATACTAATAGAAATAGGCAGCCCACCTCCATGGCAGCAGAATTCCCAGGAAGCTTCCTGGGAGAGGAGTTAATGGCTGCTGCTGTATTTTCTGGAGGCCTGTTTTGGGGAGGTTCAGATAAGAATTTTTTCTGCATCTTCTTTGGCTCAGATGTTTACACATTCAAATAACTTTTATAACAACTCTGGGGGTCTGAATGGGTCCCCACAATTAATCTCATTGTATTCTTCATCATAATTTGTATGAGTTATACAGAAACTCAGCATTTCCAAGGTTTTCTATTCCCTGGAATTTCATTTCATTGGTACATATCCTTTTCTGACTGTCTATGCAATCCAATTTCTGTATCCCCTCCACTGTGCTCTCTGGAGGTCTTTTCTGGTCACCCCTTCACTGTCAGATGGCTCTTCCTTAAGGATACTCTCTCCACAGTATGACGGTGGATTTTACGCTTTCATATCCCTGGGGCCTGGTTTTTCAAAGGCATTGTGTGTGTGCGTGTGTGTGTGTGTGTGTATGTATCTTCTCCAGCTTCCCTCCCAGCTTTGAAAATCATGTCTTTAGACTATATCTTCCACCATCTCTACTTCTTCTTATTTTTTTTTTGAGACTGGGTCTCATTCTGTTGCTTAGCAGGTTAGAGTGTGGAGGTGCAATCATAGCACACTGCAGGCTTACAGCCTCAACCTCCCAAGCTCAAGCAATTCTCCCACCTCAGTCCCTAAGTAGCTGGGACTACAGGGATGCACCACTGTGCCCAGCTAATTTTTGTGTTTTCTGTAGAGACAGGGTTTCCATATGTTGCCTAGGCTGGTCTTGAACTCCTGAGCTCAAGCAATCTGCCCACCTCAGGCTCCCAAGTGATGGGATTACAGGCATAAGCCACCACATCCAAAGCCACCTCTGCTTCTCGATGTTATCTGTAGCCTCCTTTGCTCTCTCCATTTTCTTTATCCCTATGCCTGTTACAGCTCTTGGCGATTCAATATTCATGGAGATAAGCTTTCCATTTTGGCCACTCAGCCTTTGGCCATCCTCTCCTTCATTGAGCTTGTCCACCACCACCCATATCCATCTTATCCCATGATCAAACCTTAGATCTTGAATTACTAATATCTGTAATCCTTCCATAATCTCCACTTCAAGCATTCTACGTTCTCACCACTATTCTAAACTTTCCATAAGTCTCCCCTTAGTTCTCTAGATTTATCTGTTGACTCCATGAGACCTAGCACCTACTGTTCTTGCCACCTTTTAAAACTCTCTCACAGTCTCCATTCTCCCATTCGTCTCCTCTACTTAGTTTAGATTCTATGATCCATCATTATAATTGCTCCCTGGCAGCATTATCAGCTCACTTGCTCCTACGTTTTGCTTTATTATTGTTGCCTGGCAAAACTCCAGCTCTTTTCTCTGGCTAAAAATAGCTAGAGAAAGCTAAAAATAGCTAGAGAAAAGCTAAAAATAGCTAGAGAAAAACCTGCAAATAGAACTGATCTCACTTTGAATTCATGTTCACTAACCAGTATGGACCTTAGTGATCCTGCAATCCTAGTTCATTTCCCTAGAGCAGTCATTTACTCTCCCACTGACCTAAACCAGTGGTCTTCAAACATTATTGCTCATTTACTCTGCAAAAGCACTTTCAAAAACTATCTCCTTCCTCATATATTATTTAAGTTTACATATAATATATTTGCCATAATTTAAATTGTGATAAGGATGTCGCACTTGGTGTATTGTATGCCAACTTTTAAAATGTATCCAGTGGAGGCTAAATACCACAGACAGTGTCCACTATTTTCCATTTAGAAACACAGAAAAGCTACTCTGTAACTGTTTATCATGTATGTTTCTTCTTGACTCTATTTCTATTCCATTTACCACACATAATTTTACTTTATAATATATATTTTTTTGTTTGATAGCCTTTTATCATACCTATCTATAACAAAAGGCATATAAACTGAAATTTAAAAATTGTTTTTTGTTTTGTGAGCACAGGCCTCTAGCAGTTAAAGCAGTTAATGAATTATCATTATAATTAATTTTAATTAGCAATTTGTCAAATAAATGTCTGTTACACATTTTGAAAAACAGTATTAAGCCTAAATTTAAAAAAAATTACAGAAAATTCAAACTCAAAACAGGCCTGACATAATTTTTCAGTCTAATAACTATGTATACCCAGTGAAATCATTTTGTTTCTGCACATAAATGGTAGTTGGCTATGAGTTGATTCTATTTCCTTACATGTTTTCTATGGGAAAGTTTGACTCTTTGTCTTATTAAAAATTAAAGTACTTTGCTTTGAAAGACATTGTTATACTGGAGTGCCCTGGCTTAAAATAAAAGTCGTATTTGGAGTGGGGAGGGAGGTGGGTGTTCATATGATGGGTTCACATAAATTTTAAATAATTTTCTCTTAACAAAGGAAGGTGAAACAATCTCAGACTAGTCTAAATGTTTAGAGAGACTTCTGACACATGAGGTATACTACATTGATTAGACTGATAGACCTAATGTTGAGTATCACAATTAAAGATGATTATAGATAATTTTTTAAAAGATTAGTTTCATAAGAATTATCAGATAGGTATAAATTGTGATTTATATAAAAATAATAGGACTTTGGTCTGTTTAGTCTAGCAAAGTGAACCTAAGAGATGATATAACAATTTTACAGTGCCAGAACACAGTATCTTAGTGAATATTTACTGCATTGGAGTTGGAGTATATAAAAGTTGAGGTTAAGATTGCTAGTTTAACATATCCTCTATTAAAAAATAAAATAATAATAATGAGACATAGGGACTTAAAATGCAAAAATATGGCTTGAAGATTTTGAAAACAAACTAATCAAGAATTAGAAATGAAGTTTTACAAAAGAATTTACAAAAAAAAAATTGGAAGTATCTCTTTCATCTTCAGGCTTTTAAAGTATTTTCTCCATGAGGTTTATAGCTTTTCAGCATATAAGGATCCCATAGTCAAATAGCTTTGGGAAATGATTGGTTAAAGATAATCAAGCTGATTTCTTTATTGAAATATGCCGACATGCATACAAAAAGCAGGTGAAATACTTTTTATATTATGTGAATTCACTGGGGAGAAACACCAAATGTTTCTATAATTAGTTTCTCTTCAATTGTTAGGTAAAATGAGGACATATTTCTGGTCAAAAGTGTAAACATTTGTAACAGTCTGATAATGAATTGTTATGAAAACTGATCATTTCAAATAATAGAGAACACTATGAAAAATCCATTAATTAGATTCACACTAGATATTTAAAGTTTCAGTAATTATATAGAATGCTATTATAATATTATGCAGAGCTACGTTACTTTTGTCCAATAAATTTGCTTAGTTCAATAAAGTTAGCCTAAATCCTGGAATTTTAGATTGAGAAAAATTTTTATATTGGTACTGAATTAAGTGGACACCTGGAACATTAACACATTTTGGGAAGCCTTAAGAGACCAAGTGACAAAAAGCTCACAGCCTGTTACTATAAAGCTAAAACATATGTTCTGATTTCCACAAGCCAAGTATCTGCTAATGGTTGTATCCAGGTTTTTTTCTTTAAATAAGTATATGCAGCTGTACCAATTTAATGTGGGCCTGGGCAATACCTAGTTAATATATTCTTTTCCTTAAGTACCAATGCATTTTTTAAAAACACAAATTGATGCAAAACTTTTTATTGTGTTCTTTCTTCAAAAATTCTCCTTATGATGCTTTCTTATGGGTTACATAGTACTCCAAAGATTTTACATAAAAATGTTAGGTCGAAAATGTAAAGATACTGCTGGTTGTTGTTTACGGTATTAAAAGGTAAACTGAGGCATAATAAAAATTTTAAAGAGTAACAAACCTGCATGATCTACACATGTACCCCAGAACTAAAGTATAATAGATGAATAAATAAATAAGAGTTTATTTGAGCAAATAGCGATTCATGAAGCAGGTAGCTCCAAGCCAGAAGTGGTTCAGGAGCTCCGAGGAGGGCACACAAAGGGGAGGCTTTTATAGGATGAGAAAGGAAGAAAAGCAAATAAAATATTTGTTTGGTTACAGTTATACAGTTGTCGCATTTGGGAAATGATTGGAAATGTATCCTGCATTAGTTGACTGCTTCTGATTGGTTCACTTTAAATTCTGTTTTTCTCTAATTCAAGCATTTACAAGAAGTGGTCCAAGTTAAGTTATACTTAGGTTTGCAATTTAAGCAAGGTTAAGCTTATTTTCAAGGCCTAACTGGTTTTGTCCACTCAGAATTTTTTTTAGGCCTAGTCTCCATTTTGATTTACTCATAACAACTGGATAAACTGTTTCAAAAGATTATATACCCAGGATACTACATTTCTATCAAAATGAATTTTCAATGTTCGTATAAGTTGAAAAACTCCCAAAGTTCTGGTATTTGATTTTTTCTGATCATTTGCAATTCAACCCAGTCTGCAGTTTGCAATATAAAAACCTATTTGCCCTATTTGCCCATAAAATATTTTAAAAATTATTGTGTATTAATTTAACTCATGAATTAGCTAAGTTATTAAGTGCTACCATTAAAGAGCAACTAATATCCAAAAAGTTGTTCATTATTACTGAAAAACTATCACAGCTATATATTATTGCAGATTCATATCATATTTTTACACCATTTTTCTCTTTAAGCCATTTAAGCAGAAATCACATCACATGTGGCAACTGGGATAGCATAGTCATAGACACTTCTAAGAAGAGACAATACTATGTTGAAAAAAACTTAGTAGAGGCAGCCAACAGACTTTCTATGGATTTTAGGTCTGAGCAGTAAAGGCCAATAGTTCAGACAAGGGTACCGGTACTTTATTGACTATGAGGATGCTATTGTGAAGTTAATAGTTGGTTGTTTCTGGAAAATTTTCATATGCCACAAAAACAAAATAATGTGCTAAAAGTATCAACCACCACCAATAAAATCCCCCTAAATGCATAGCAAATAATACAATATTTTAAAATGTATTTATATTAGTGAGCTATTGATTTTTAAAATGAACAGAATTGAAACTCAATTGCCAGCTGTTGTACTCAGCTTAGACAAAGTCATATTTTTAAACTCCATTGAAAGAGTAAATTCATCTATTTTACTGGCTTTTTAAAGCACATGTGAAGTAATTTTGATAATGTGAAATTTTTTTCTTGAAAGAATTTGGATTACTCACTATAGCCACCAAATGCTGATAAAATTTTAAAACTGGAAGGGAACTTGCAGACCTAGCCTTTATTTCCTATTTTATAGATTGAGGAAATCATACATGACCCTGAGTGCCTAAAAGTGACTAGTTTAAAAATTACATACTAATTAGAGGCAGAGCTGGGGCTAAAAGTCAGCTATCCCTACTTCTAAACCTGAAAATAAAACATACATTGGAGCTATTAGATATATTAATTGTTACCAGTTAATATATGGCGATAGTAGTACTATGAAATATTTTTTTCCATTTATTCTGTCTAAAAATTTTCCAATGTGAGCCTGGTTTAAATTTAGGACCTGGTACATGGCTAATATTCAATATCAAATATTTAATTAAGAGCTTTTTTCAGTGAAAAGAGAATATTTTTGTGTTTTTGTGTATATGGAAAATATGGAGATTTACATGTTTTGCTTGATTATATGAGAAAGGATTACTATCTAAAACTGGATCATAATAAAAAAGTGGAGGAGTCAGAAAATCTTGTAAAATGGCTCTATAACTGCACAGGTGGCAATTCTATCTGGAAATATAGAATATAAGGAAACATTTTATTATGTTTGAAATTCTTTTACCAGAAGTGTGTACTAGATCAGTAAGAGGGTGCTCATTAAACTCTTTGCAGCAAAATCAGTTCTGGCTCTAGCTGCCTTTTCTCATTTCTTTGACCATGGACAGGTATTAGATGATGAGAAAAATTCAGAGTGAAATATTGTCACTTTTGTCTATCATTTATTTAATAACATCATCCATAAAGTATTCTTTTTGGAAAAATTAAAATACCATTCAACATTATAATTCTGCTAAGAAAGCTCTTAAGTTATCCAAGAAATGAGAACATTTTATCATATAAACTTGATAAAATATATTGGTATATAGGCTATAATAACAGGCATTTTAGAAATTGTTCAGGTTACAGCAATAAAAAAACAAAGCAATAGAGAATAGATGAAGGAAGACAGTTTTTTCTAGGCAGAGGTTAGAAGAGGTAGCATTACTATATTGTTTTTAATAATCAAATAATATTAGCTGGCATTGGAGGACTTACCATAGTAAGTCAGGCACTATGCTCACATTTTTTCCTAATTTACCTTTATCCTCACAACAATCCTGTGAAGTATTATTGTCCCCATTTCTTAGGTAATTTCAAAACTATGCTCTATCCAGTAGTCATTAAATACCAAAGCAATTTGAATCAGATCTCTTGCTAAACTCTAGGTCTCAGTGAATTATAATGTTACCTCAACGTTTGTCTTTTAAATATTTTTAGCAGTGTATATGTAAATTCCAAAGCAGGCGCTTTAAACAGAACTGAGATGTGGTAGGCAAAATAACACCTTCACTTCCCCAAAATGTTCATATCCTAATCCCTGGAACCTGTGATTATGCCACCTTACATAGCAAAGAGGTACTAAGGTTGTAGATGGAAATCAGGTTACTAGGCAGCTGGTCTTAAATTAGGGATAGGAGCTTGAATTATACAGGTGCATTCAATGTAATCACAAAGGTCCTAATTAAAGGTGGAAGATGGAGGCAGAAGAGGTCAGGGTGGTTTGATGTGAGAAGGATTTGACCTGCCACTGCTTGCTTTGAGAGCTTCAGCCACAGAATGCTGGTGACCTCTAGAAGGTAGGAAAGGCATTGATTTTTCTCATAGAATCTTAACCTGTAGAACTGTAAGATGAGAAATCTATATTGTTTTACACCACTTAGTTTGTGGTAATTCATTGTAATAGCAGTAGTAAACTAATAACATCAGATGTAATTTTATTATTCTCTTTCTTTCTAATTACATTTTACATGAGTTGCACTGGTGATTTCTTATTTTTCATTCTTATCATTCAATTATGATTAAAATATAAATCATCTTGTCATCATTCTCAATTTTGTTTTCTTTGTGACAAGTATATTCATAATCTTTCATAATGTGTGTTTAAGGCAAGACTATAGTATAGGTTATTACCAGGGGAAGTATGTGAATACAAATATTTAAGAAAATTTCAGGGCTTGATTGTAATAGCCGGTTCTAAAGAGCCTACATCAAATGTTGAAAATATTTTAAAAGCAACGTTCTTACAACTTTTTCCATGCCTTCTCCTTTTTGTTTGAAACGCATACCCTTGAGAATCAGACTCAGACCCTTCAATTTTTTGTTGTTGTTGTTGTTAATTATTTCAGGAAACTTTAAATCTCTTGTGAAAACATTTTCTTTTACACTTAAATACTTAGAACACTTAAATTTTTGAATTGTCATTTTGTTCAGTGCCAATTGTAACATTTGAATTTTTAGCAGTACTATTGAAAGCATTAATTTTGATAACTGTCTCAGAAGTTTATATATAGTTACAAGGCATATTTGAATGAATTTCCAATGCAAAACGTAGAAAAGGGATAGTTTTATTTAAATACAAAGAAGTATTAATATAGCATAGTGATTTTTAAAATAATAAGTGATTTGCTTTTAGTTTGTGTTTATTTACCTTATTATTTTCTTTCTTCCCCTAAAGAATTGGTGAAATGACAAGTGAGGCAAAATACATATTGGAAATATTTATAGGAAGTTAGTATGAAATGAGACTTGATTAACCAATACTTTTAATATTATTTTTTGACCTCTAAATTAGCACATAACTTTTAAAAAGTATTTATTTCGTAAGTAAAGAACTTTGTGAAGTTGTTCAGAACATTTTCCTGACATGAAAAAACATTAAAATAGTTTCCCCATATACTTGTATAACCTAGAGGCTAGCAATTTAATAGTGTGACTTTATATTTCTGAATTAGCTTCTATTGAAGAAAATGAAATGTTTAATGGGTTATTGCTAAGTCTTACCCATTCTTTGCTGAGATTATTCCTTACTCCTAAAAAACTTTATCTACTAAATATTGTTAACTTCAGTTTCTTTGTGACTATAATGCCATAATGCAATGAATAATTGAATAGATCATATATAAGAATTGTTTTTTTATTAAAAACATCTGAATCATATTCACTAAAGTTAACTGTTAAAATGTATTGTTGTATTGAAAATATATTTTATAAATGGAAGTTAAGAATAGTACATTTATTTTATTGGCATAAATGAATATTAATGGCTGAAATTGTTTTATTATAGGACATTTTAAATAAGAACTTACTACAGATGTGAGCATTTACTAATACAGTCACTTATTAATTTTTATATAGTTGTGATAGAGGAAAATAAATATTTTTCCTGTGTTCTAGGTGAACTATGTATTTCAGGGTAGAAATGTCCCCAGCTGATGGGAGAACATTTCTTATAGAAAAACCTCAGCTATAAAGTATGAAAGGAATGACAGTATTAGCAAATTGCATTTTGAAATTCTATTGACTAATTGAATGAGTCATTAGCATCAATGAATGTTAAGGCCATTAAGAGAAAGACTGACAAAACCTTTATAATGGAAAGAACAGGCTTTTCTCACCTAGGCTTAGCATCACTACACGGAGGGAGACTGCGAGGCATTATGTGTCTCCTGACAGGATGCTTTATGTATTTCACAGCACCACCAATGAAGCACTTTTACTAAGAAGTTGAACCAGACCCTAGTAGAGTCTTTAGCTCTAACTACAATTTTTATTATACATTTGTATATATATAATGAAATATATATGAAATTTATATATATATATACACACACACATATATGCGCACGTGCCTGTGCGTGTGTGTGTGTGTATGTATAAAACAAATTGAACTATAAAAGAGGATGCAATCAGAAAAATTCAGAATGTGGGATAACTCAGGACAGCCAACCCAATTTCTCTGTCAATGGTTTACATAAGAAACCAGGTGGATAGGAAGGGGACTTGTTCTTGACTAAAAGAGAATTCTAGAAACTGAAATACATGTGTGGACTTTGTTATGATCCCAGCTTTAATACAACAACCATAAAAAGCCATTTTTGAAGATAATTGGGAGAAATTTGAATAACACTTGATATTAAATAATATTTATGAAATCTTATTCATTTTGTTAGTTGTGTTAATTGTAATTCAGTAATAAAATGCATTTTTGTGATATATATATATAGAAATGTTTAAAGGAAAAATGGCATTATTTGAAAGATTTGCTTTAAGATAATAGAGCACTAAAGAGAAAAAGGAAAATAAAGCATAGATGAAGCAAATATGTCAATGTTAACTAAACACATTTTTAAGTATTTATCCTAATATATTTTAAAGCATCAAAATTATGCGTTTTCACATATGTAGTAAAGGCCCTTTTAATTTCATTCTTGATAATGCATTTTTTTTTGCTTTCTGCTACAATGCCTTAGACACTAATACTCTGGATTTAATTTTCATTACAAAGCATTATAGCCCGTGTAATTTAAACCTAGTCTCCAAATTCTGTTTTACTTTTTATTCTATTTTTATTTTTTTAGAAATGGGGTCTAGCTGTGTTGCTCAGGCTGGACTCTCACGCCTGGCCTCAAATGATTCTCCCCCCTCAACCTCCCCAGTAGCTGGGTCTACAGGAACATGCCACCACACCCAGCTTACATTCTAACCTAGCCAGATTAGTGAGTATTAAGTTCTGTTTGCTTGGATTAAATAATATTTAGTTACTTGGTGTCTACAAGTTATTAGCGGAAATGGAGACAATGTGTGAAGTTGCATTTCTGGAAAGTCACAGAGTGCCTCTCACTACCCTTGTTTTCTAGAGGAAGTCTTCAAATGCCAGTGGTTTCTACACCCAGGGTTGCCTACCTAGGGGTAAAATTCTTGCTGTGTTTTCTGGATCATGCTTCTGAGATGTAAATTCAAAAAACTGGGGGTTCTCCTTAGCCCTCGCTCCTCAAACCCAGGATACAGAGAAGTTCTTGTCCAGGTTTGGCTGCTAAAAGAAAAAGTCTTGGCCCTAATATTGAGATTTAGGACTTTAATGGTCTCTATGTCACTTGTTTTTGGTTGCCAGAAAAATAGCCCAAACGTTTGATTGATCTGTGAGGATGCTATGCAATAAGAAAACAAAATGTGCCTTCTCTCACTCTGCTAGGGTTCTTGCGCTTTTCTAAAGACAAATATCACAGGCCTCAGCACTGTGTATCTCTGTGAGCATACCCTACCTGAAGGTTAACTATATCTTGGCTGCCCAGAGGCATACATGTGACCAATGCCTCTGCCTGGGTAGCTCTAATAGTTTTTTGAGTTTCAGTTTCAATGTCCTCTGTAGGGGGCAGCTTTGATTCACCGATCCATTAAAAAAAACAACCTTCATTTAGTCTACTGGCCAGCATTGGCTTGGTCCCTCATTAGTTGTGTTTGGGTTTCTACACAATATCCCAGCATAGCCATAAGATTTAATGTCAGTAATGTACAGTGATGTGGCTCAAAGTGGGAGAAGTGTCTTTGTGCTAGGAGCCAGCCAGCTTCTCTCAGAGTAGTGCTTGAGTTCACAGTATCTGGGTTCACAACCTCTTCAAGTCCTGGAGACCACGGTGAATTTAGTTAGAATCAAGGCCTATATATATTTAAAATACCTTAACAATGAAGTAAAACTGATTCAACTCCTTTAACCTTTCCAGAAACTTGCATGAAATAACTCCCTTTAACAAGAATTTCCATGGGAGAATTTTATATATACTCTCCTTAAGTCTTTGAAATTGCTTTTCTTAATTTACTGGTGAATGTAACATGCAAAATGGTCTTACTCTCCAAGTATATAACACTATATCACTTCTCAGCAGGTATTTTAATTCTCAAAAATAATGATATCTGTGAGATTTTAATTTACAGTTTTGACTACTAGAAAAGACTGAGGAGCACGGCATCAATCTCTTTCTAGTATTTTGTGCCATAGTTTTTATTTGGCTTTCCGCAAAGGCAACTTGGGGAGAAAGAGGAAAGGGATGGCTGGCTGCCCATTCACAATGTTCTTCTTAAGTTACTTCTTTGGAGTGTAGAAGGCAGAGAGTGATCTAATTTAGTCCTTTTTAGCTAAGCATTTTGGTTATTAACATCAGCAAAGATTATTCAAGAGGTTTATGTTAGGCGTGCTCTGAATGAAGAGACCACCTAAACAGGCTTTGTGTGAGCAACAAGGCTGTTTATTTACGTGGGTGCGAGTGGGCTGAGTCTGAAAAGAGAGTCGGTGGAGGATGGTGGGATAGAAGTTGGTTTTATAGGTTTGAGGTAGGCAGTGGAATGTTACACAAGTTACAGTTCAGGGCTGTTTTTGCAAGCCGAGGGTGGGGGGTGTCACAAGGTCCAAGGTCCAGTGTCACAAGTTTGGGTTATCAGTTGAGGCAGGAATGGTTGAGGCAAGGAGCAATGGTGGAATGTCACAAGGTCGATTAATCAGGCACTGCAGGAGCTAGCCATTCTTCTTTTTTTCTGGAGGTGTATGTGTGGGTCACAGGGGTCACCACGGTATAGTGCATGGTGCAGTCAGTTCAAAGAACCCTGAATTTCTGCCTTTTTATATTAATGACAGAGAAGTAAAAAAGTAAAAACTAGAAAAAGAGTGGGGGCAGTGAAATTTTGGGGGTAGTACAGAGGGTTGATGGGTGACATTTCTCAGGGCTTCTTTGAGCAGGATTGGGGGTAGCATAGAAACCTAAAAATAGGAAAGAATTTCGACTGCTCAGAGATTTTAAGGGAAGGAGTGATATTGTGGGGTTGTTAAAAGGAGCATTTGCCATATTGACTGATTGGTTATAGCTTGGATACAATTTTGTAGGAATTGAGAGATTAGTTGGAAAAGGCAAGGTCTGAATTAAAGAAGGAGAAAAATGGGCATAAGGGGGCCTACTAATGGAAGAAGCCATGATATGTAGTTAGAGAGTGGCCAGCTAGCTCCAGAATAATTATTTGCCTGATTAGCGAACTTTTGGGCCCTGTCTTTAAGTGTTTTGATGGCGTCACATACAAGGCCAGGTTTGTTTACATAAAAGTAGCATTCTTCATTTAGGAATAGGCGGAGTTCTCTTTTTTCAGCAATTAGTAGATTGAGGCCTCGGCAATTTTTAAGGACAACTGCTGCCAGAAAATTAACTTCAGCTTGAGGGACAGATAGTGCTTGAGTTATGTCTGTAATGCTGGCAGAGAAATCATTAGACTATGGAGTGTGGTGATGGAAGTAGTAAGGCCTGCTGTACCTGTCCTGATTGCAGCAGTGGTGACTCCTAATCCTACAAGCAAGAGGATTAATGGAATCATTCTTTTTTGTCATGTAGGCGTTACAAAGGGTACAGGGACGGGTTCATTTCCATCGGCAAACTGGATTTGGGGAGTTAGGAAAATTAAGGAACAGGTGCCTGTCCAGTTGGTAGGAAAGCAGAGATAGGTGGAAGAGACACAGAGGAAAAAATGTCTTTGACTGAGGTAGAACTGGAAGTGTAGAATGAAGAGATGAGAAAGTGTTCTGGGAGGGCTGGAGTCTTGTACCCAGATACCAAGGGAACCAGCAAGGGCCATGGCTATTAGAGGTTGTAGTGGGGTTTGATAGGGTAACTGTGTGGAAGGAGAGGTCTTGTTTTTATGGTGTATGAGAAAGCGTTTGGTATCTATGAGTAACCATTCATTTTCATTAACAAGGTTAGGTATGATCAGGCAGCAAGAGGGGTCTGGAGGAGAGTCTGGGGAACAAGGAGAGGGCAGCCAAGGATGGAGTGAGAGACAGGGTAAATGCCTACCTAGGCAAAACTTGCTATTGACATTCTTAGGAGTGCTAGTCATGAGGGAGGGCCTTTCCATAATGCGAAGCTGGTATGATCCTCTTTCTTGGTTAACTTGAGTGACAGGGCCTTGCAGGTGGAGTGTTAAGGAACACAAAGGGGGTGGGAGGTTTCTTAGGGGAATTCCATTAGGTGATTGCTGGGAAATGCTTAAGGGAACGGCAGTAGGGATAGTTGTTTGTGTGGTTAGTGGCCCAAAAACGGGGGTGTGGAGTTGATGTAAGGGGAGAGATTACGTAGGTAGGTGTGAAGAAGAGCAGCAGCCTATTGGTAGGAGATATTTGGGGTGTTTTTGTAGAATCTTTCTAGGAAGTAGAGGAGTTCTTGGGGGGTACAGGAGAGGTTGTTGAAGAAAGTCTGGAGGTGTCAAGAGATGGGAGAGTGCTCAGTCTGCTGGTAGGGCAGGAACGGCTGTGTAGGAGGAAGAGGAGATGGATATGCATAGCCAACAATTACTGGCTAAGGAAGGGTTTGAAATAGGACAGAATGGGTTAGGTTGATGGTATGTTGGAGGTAATTAAGTAGGGGTAGAGGGTAGCAGGAGAATGGCAGTGAGGTTAAGAGTGAATATAAAAGAAAAGAGGACGTCCTCGGGGTGGAAGAATTGGAGAGTTCTCTGCCTCAGAACGTCATCTATCCACTCTAAGAGAGAGTTAAGGGTGGAAGCTTGAGGGTAAAACCATGAAATATCAGCTGTAATTGCTTGGAGGACAAGTGTATATTGGCAATGTAAACAAGACCAGGGCATGTAAATAATATAGACAGAGACTTTCTGAGGCGTGGTTTAAGCAGTAGGGGTGTTAGGAAAAAGATACCTAAGGAAAAGGTATGTTAGTTTTATATAGGGGTATTCTTCCACTTGGGGGATACGGCTGAGTTTAAGAGAAGTTGGTGAGAGTATAGGGGTTTGGCACTACAGGATGGATGGGGAGCACTATCTGATTAATAAGGTGAAGCTCTTGGACTAACCTGTAGGACTTCTCTGGTTTTTGGATGAGTAGGATGGGGGTGTTGTAGGAGAGTTAGTGGGAACTAAAAGGCCATGTTGTAGTAAGCGAGTAATAACACACTTTCGGCCTTTTAAAACTTGTGCTGGGATGGGGTACTGGTGCTGGGAGGGATAACGGTGGTTAGGTTTTAAGGGGATGATGAGGGGTGAGTGATTTGTAGCAAGGGATGGGGAGGTGGTATCCCACACACTAGGGTTAAGGTAGGGGATATACTGGGAGCTATTGAAGGAGGTATGGGTTCAGGGAGGAGGGTGGCAGTGAGGTGTGGCTGTAGCCGAGGAATAGTTAAGGAGGGAGACAATTTTGTTAGGATATTTCAGCCTAACAGGGGAACTGGACAAGTGGGGATGATTAGGAAAAGAATGTGGAAAGGAGTGCTGGCCTAATTGACACCAGACTTGGAGTTTTGAGAGGCCTGGAAGCCTTGCTGTCAATTCCTACAACAGCTTTGGAGGCCAAGGAGACAGGTCCTTGAAAAGAAGGCAGTGTGGTGCGGGTAGCCCTGTGTTGATTAAGAAGGGGATGGACTTACGCTCCACTGTAAGAGTTAACCCGAAGCTTGGTGTCTGTGATGGTCCAAGGGCCTCTGAGATGTTTGGGCAGCATCAGTCTTCAGTCGCCAGGCTGAGGAGATCTGGGAAGGATCGGATCAGGGAGCTTTGGGTTGGTGCTCTAGGAGCTCTGGGAGCAGCAAAGTGAATCTGACAGTCTGACTTGCAGTGGGGTCCCCGCACAGACGACGCAGAGCTTAGGAGAAATCCCAGGCTGTGGGCATTCCTTGACCCAGTGGCCAGGTTTCCGACACTTGAAGCGAGGTCTGGGAAGGGTGGCTGGACGCTGCAGTCTGGGTGCTTTGAAGTCTTTGTGAGCCAGTGGTGGGGCTGGGGTTTGTCTTATGGCAGAGGCAAGCATCTGTAGTTCTTAGATGCACTACTGCCGGGCAGCTTCTTTCCTATTATTGAACACGTTGAAGGCAAGGTTGATTAATTCCTGTTGGGTTTCAGGGCAAGATTCTAATTTCTGTAGCTTTTTTGTAATGTCAAGGGCTGACTGGGTGATAAAATGCATATTAAGCATTTTTCAGGGGTAATAGTAGAAGTCAGGATGACATTTCAAGTCACTCCAGGTTAAGTTATAGGACTGAGTTAGATATTGGAACTCTTGTGTATATTTAGTGGGATATGATGAAAAGGAGCCTAATTGTTGGCTGATTTGAGAAAGGTCAGATAGAGAGAAAGGAATATGTAACCTGACTATGCCTTCAGCTCCAGCTACCTCTTGAAGGGGAGATTGTTGAGCAGGGGTGGGGGACTTAGCTGCAGGACTAAACTGTAAGCTGGACTGGGTATGAGGTGGGGAGGTGATAACAGGGCCAAAAGGAGGTGGGTTGTGGATAGAGGAAGAGGAGGGAGACTCTGGGAGGGGCAAGGTTGGGTCTGGTTCGGACAGACAGGGAGGAGAAAGGTTGGAAGGGTTGATGGACAAGGAGGATTCTGAGTTACTGGCAGTGGAGTCTAAAAAAATGCCTGGACATATAGCACTTCAGACCATTTGCCCATTTGTTGACAAAAATTGTCTAGGTCTTGCAGAATAGAAAAATTGAAAGTGCTATTTTCTGGCCATTTGGAACCATTGTCTAATTTGTATTGGGGCTAGGCTGTATTGCAGAAAAACATGAGATGTTTAGGTTTCAGATTGGGCAACAGCCGAAGAGGTTTTAGGTTTTTTAGGACACAGGCTTAGGTGAAGACAGAAGAGTAGAGGGTGGAATATTGCCTGTGGTGATGGATGTGAGTTTTAAGGAAAGGAGTAGAGAGGAGGAGAATGAGAGGAGGGTGGCAACCAGTTTACAGTAGGTGTCCCTCACTGAGTCCTGGGCTGTACCATCGATGAGTGGTCAAGGCAGGCATCCCCGCTTTTGACCAGACACCAAGGAAATACTGTCTTCCTGAGTTCGTGACCAACGCTGGAGTTTTTGAGGGCATGGATAGAGAGTGTCTCCTTTGTCTCTGCTTAGAAGGAGAAGGATTTAAAGGAACAGAGAGAGAGGGGAAGACCTGTCTTTTCTGTCTCTACTTAGAAGGAGGAAGATTTAAAGGAACAGAGAGAGAGGGGAAGACTTATCTCCTCTGTCTCTACTTAGGAGGAAGATTTAAAGGAGGAAAGGAAAAAGGAGAGACTGCTTACCCAATCTGAAGGTGGCAAGAGGATTGTTGAGCTGGTCTGATGCGCTGAGGTTGCAGGTGGGTCTCTTCACAGAAGAGTGGGATAGGGGTCAGGTCTCCCCTGTCCTGGGTTTTGTCACCAAATGTTAGGCACACTCTGAATGGAGAGATCACCTAAACAGGCTTTGTGAGAGCAACAAGGCTGTTTATTCACCTGGCTGTGAGTGGGCTGAGTACATAAAGAGTTAGCAGAGGGCGGTGGGATAGGAGTTGGTTGCATAGGCTTGGGGTAGGCAGTGGAAAGTTACAGTTCAAGGTGGTTTTTGCAAGCCAGGGGGGTATTGCTTGGTGAGGGTGTCACAAGGTCCAAGGTCCAGTGTCACACGGTTGGCTTATCAGTTGAGGCAGGAATGGTTGAGGCAGGAGAAATGGTGGAATGTTGCAAGGTTGGTTAATCAGACAGTGAAGGAGCTAGCCATTCTTCTTCTTTTCTGAAGGTATACGTGTGGGTCACGTGGGTCACCATGGTGTAGTCCATGATGCAGTCAGTGCATAGAACCTTGCTGTTTAGGGAGATCAAGCTGTGTGTGCCCTACAGGGATGAAAAAAGAAGGACAAGTATGGAAGCTCAGTGGATCGAATATTAATTTCTGTTTTGTTAATAATCAATACTCATGTTTTTCCTGCATTGCAGCTATCAAGACTCTAAGTTATTACATACTTAGGTCTAAAATAGCTTATGTTGACAGAAGGGAGGTGGCCAGCAAAGAGCCATAGGTTCATGATTCGGTACTTCTCTTACATTGTTCTGCTAATTAGTCATCCGTAGGAATTTGTGATAGATGGAAAAGTAATGATGGTTCAATACCCTGTCTGTTTTCTATATTTCTAATGGAAAACGGCATAGTATATAGCACCTCCAAATTCTTATGCATGCTAACTTGTAAAATGTCATGACCACAAATAGGCTTGACACCAGAAGTTAATAATAATCTTGGACAAAATGCTAATATAAATAAAATGTAAAATAGTGATTTTGGACAAAGTGCTATTGCCTATGGGTATATAAATTAATCTGCGAAGAGATCTCTAGGAATGTTAAAATACATTATTCTTTCATATGTTTAAGTAGTAAAATGGACACAATAACAACAGCCCCCCACAGAAGTAATGAAATAGAGTGGGATGTGGAAGAATCCTGAGAGGTTTTGGAAATACACAAAGATCCCAATTAAGAGTACTGAAATGTTGTCTCAGAAAAGTAAG
Source organism: Cacajao melanocephalus (assembly GCA_963573385.1). Lineage (NCBI taxonomy): Eukaryota > Metazoa > Chordata > Mammalia > Primates > Pitheciidae > Cacajao > Cacajao melanocephalus. The sequence goes on from CAUYLG010065737.1 coordinate 41,701, forward strand.
ACTGAACCATGATTGCAACTGAGAAATTTTAGGCATCATCAGCTTAATTTATTCATTAGTGATTACCATGTCATACTATGTGCCAGCCTCTGTAATAGGTAAAGAATAAAACAACAAACAAAATAGCATGGTAACCACTCTTAACTGAATGTGTCATATCTTCTCCAAAGGTAGAACTCTGTTGAAAGAATGATGTTCAGCATGGAATCGAGTTGGACAGCAAAAAAAAAAAAAAGTTTATGTGTCTCCCAGCACTGTTCAGAGGAGTGGGTACTATAACATGTGCGCTTTCTGTTGGCCTTTCCAGACACTTCTGTACACAAGATCTTCTTCCTTGATCCTTTGTATTGATTCAGCTTTAGGGTTGTCTGAAACAAAAGAAATTACTCCATATTCCTTGTCCTTAAAGAGAAATGAGATTTATTTAGATTTAATAGAAAGGGTCAGCTGGAGCCAGGGTTGTTGTATCCTCTCTGATTTTTTTTTTCTGATTTTTGTACGTTCTTCCTGGAGATGGGTCTAGCAATTACTAGGTCTTTGCTAGTTGGACAATGTAGACGTTAATTTTCCAACAAGATGTCTGTGAAGGCGTATTTGCTATTTTTTTTAAAAAACAATTTCATCTTGTGGTTTTGAACTGGGAGCTGCCATTCAAATGGCTGAGGCTTCTCACTCATTGCCTGATCTTGGTAAGCTCTGAAATTGGCAATTTTCTTTAATTGCCAACCAGGGAAGGAGGTGGTGGTGAATGATGTACCAGAAATTCGGCTTATGGCAGCATGGAAATTCAAAGAGTCTGTTACTGAATGAAGTTTCAACTTTGGTTAGAATCACAGAAGACAAGAGATAATATGGAAGACAACAAATGCATATTTAGAGAACAAACATAGCCCTTCCTCTATCTGGGCTACAAAAGAGAATGCCTGAGAACAGAGGTAGGATGAACCACTTTAATTCAGACAGCTGACCTCCTCATCTCTTCCGCTAAAAATCATTTTTCTACCTCTGATAGCTACCTAACAGTGATAGGTTAGTGCTTTCATGTAATCAATTTTGAAGTAAGTTTCTCTGACTATTGTACCATATCAGTTAAACTTACCAGTCAACTTGACAAATATATATCATTATGATCTATCAGACTACTAATTATAATTTTGTTTTTGTTGACCATTAAGATTATTCAGCTATCTGCTTTTGTTAGAACCAAGGCCATTGAAGCAACTTTCTGATCTTAAATTTGCGTTCTTCATAGAATTTCCTGTTTTGAAAAAACAAGGTGATTATTAGCTGATGCAAATTTACTGCTTTACTTCACAGTTACAACTCACATGTCAAAGTAGGTATCTGGTTTAGCTTAGTCTCTTGGGGGCTGGTTAGCAGAAATTAATATCTCCTAAGCCTGATCACCTGTGACAACCCACCTAAATGACCAGCCAGCTGCTTCAGACATTAGTTGTCCTCCTAATTGTAACTTGACTTCGTATTTATGAAAATCCATGATACCTCTTACATGCAAAAAAAAATCTAGTAAGCAAAACTTTCTTTTTGTGTACCAATTCTCAAGTGGTTTTTGGACACTTCACGTAGCTTGGCCTCTCTCCTCCATTTCTAGGCGCTGCTTTAGCACAGTGATTTTTCAATTATGTGGAATACTTTGAAAAAAATTTATGTCACCAAAACATGCAAAATAATCAATTTAGTAATTTTAAGTTATTATTTACTGTACAAATAATACCTACCAATACTGTGTCTCTTATTGATCCTCCTGACTTCAACAAATTACCACCCACTTTTGTCTTGATGTTTTCAACATCCATTCCATAGAATATGAAATCTATGAGTACAGAAAGCTCATCTGTCTTGTTCGCTATGAATCTCTTATGCCAAAAGTGGTCCCACATTATCATCTCTGTCAGTGAATAAATGCTGAACCAATTGGGCTTACATTCTATTATTCATATAGAAATAGTATAACTTACATATTCTTATAGAAATAATATAACTTACATTCTTAACATTTACCAACCTTGTATGGATATAATTTTTTTCACTTAAATTTTAAATCACTTTACAAAACACCTATATTTGACTTTTAAAAAAATCCCAGTTTGAAATTCAATGCATTAATTAGCAAGTATGAGACCTAAGTTATTATAACGATTCAATAATTCAGTAAAACTTTTCTGCAGAAGGGATCACTGTCTTTTCAAAGACATAATTTACCCATTACTTTTTATTATTTACATTTCAATTTCTATAGTATTTATCTGAATAGGAGTGTGTGTGTGTGTGTGTGTGTGTGTGTGTGTGTGTGTGTGGTTAATCCATCTTATTTACCTCTCCATTTTAGGAAAGGCAAATAATTAGCTTTTACAGTGCTCAAGTAGCTTGTTATTCTCCTTGAAAAAAAAATGAATTTAACGTTTTACAACGTTTGTCAAAAGTAAAAATATTCTAACACAAAATGCCTTGTTTAATATGTTTAATATAGATGTCATTCAGCTTAAATCAAAATTACTTAACTGTAATAAAAATAACTGTAATATGGTTTTCAGAAAAGCCTCATTTTATGTAATGATTATTTTACTAAGCAAGACTTTAAAAAAATTATAAGAATTGTTTTGTGGTTTAAAAATAGAATTAATATACATTAAATACCAGGTTTCCTCTAAGTTTTAAATGTTCATGAAATAAAGGTAATAAATTAAACTTAGAATTCTGAATTCCAGTTGATAAAAACGTTTCAGCAATAGTGAATTTTGTTCAGGCTTTAAAAAAAATTCTTTTCTGGAAACCATGTTATGTAAAAGCAACATATATACATATATATCCAAATACAGTTGTTCATATTCATAAATAGGACTTAAGGATAATGTAGCCATTTTCTTTCTGTATTTAAAGGATTTTTTTTTTGTATTCAAATAAACACAATATTACACAGCTCATATATTTCTGTAGTAACTTTAGGAAACGTTCACTTTCCATTCTCACCAAATTTTATAGGTTGAGTACTAAACTCTGACTTTTTTTTTTTAATCTTGCCCAAATTCCTATCTAAGGGGTCTGGGGAGTCATGCCCTATAAATCATAAATTCTCATCAGATGGGTTTTATTTAACCCTATTTATCATGATTTACTTTCCAACCTGAATCTGGGCATAACATTATGAGACAAAGAAGAAAATCAAAATATTTAACCCCAAAACATGTTTCTTTACTATATTTTGAAATGGCCCTGCAAAACTGTTGTTTGTCAGACAAAATCTGCATCTGTAAAGAATCTCTATTAACATAGCTAGATCTTTTTCTTCCAGATCCTCCCAATCCTAAAGAGATTAACTAAGATCTGAATAGGAAACATTTGTTACCTATTATCTCTAAGCTAAGCCACTTTAAGACTTCAGAAGAACTTTGGTCTCCACAATCTTTAACTTAACCTGAACATTCCGTTTTTGTCTATCCCTGGTCTTTAGACAAACTCAACCAATTGTCAACCAGAAAATATTTAAATTCACTCAGTCTGAAAGCCCCCAGACTTTGAGTTGTTCTGCCTTTCTGGACAAAACCAATGTATTTCTTAAATGTATTTGATTGATGTCTCATGCCTCTCTAAAATGTATAAAAACAAGCTGTGCCCCTATCACCTTGGGCACATATTCTTAGGACTTCCTGAGGGCTGTTCATGGCTCGTGATCACTCATATTTGGCTCAGAATAAGTCTCTTCAAATATTGTACAGAGTTGGACTCTTTTCATCAACAATGTTTTTGTCAATGCAGCGTCAGAAAGAATTAATTATAGGAATGTTTGTGAAAGTAAATAAACATATGGTGGCTCATCACGATAAGCTGTTTCAAGGATCCAGATAAAATAGATGGGACTAATAGGAGTTCAAAAGCAGAGTTTTTATATAAGAGAAAATGTAGGGACGTGGGAAGTATATGTATGGAGTCAGAGAGAAAAAGGACTTGGAAAGTGTACGTATGGATCAGAGAGAAATGCAACTTGGTATAGTATGATACCTAATTTTTTAATAACACTAGAATTTTCAAGACACGTTTTCATGCATCTGAAATGTCTGTTTAAAATACAGGTTTTATTATTATTTAGATATGGTAAGGTCAACAGATCATGAGAGAATCACGATTGAAAAGCTAATTTGTTGCTTACAGTTCCTAGGAGGAAGGGTTTTTCTCCTAGGCAAAGACCTTTATTATGGTTTCCTCAGAAAAGGCAAAGCAAGGCTGAGTAAGCAGGTTTAAGATTGGCTTGTTTGAATAATTTCAGCAGGCCCTGTGGTGATGAAGACTGGGGGATGGTGGCCTGGAGTGTGAGAGCTCAGTGAGAACCCAATAAAGGAGACTGTTAAAAGGGGTGTGGGCTTTGAGTGGGTTGGTTTGCATGTACAATATACACAGTCAGAATAGTTATTTCCAATCTCCAGGAAGTGACTAGCCCTAGGAGGGAAGCCTCGATAGAGTCAAGGAGACCCCAGACATCAAAGTATCAGAACAAAAAGACATGCTTGATACAGTCTTTTGCCTATCATTAAGGTGGATATAATATTTATAATTTTCCTTTTTAACTGCATATATTATCCATTCCCATGGCTTCAAACTATTCATATGCTGTTGACTTAAATTTATATCCAGCTCTTCTGGTATATCTGTCTCTTTTATATCTTATATTCTTGAAGTTAGCAGAGTACTTGAATCCTACCTCAATGCTCTTCTTCTTGTTCTTCCCATCTCAGCATTTCTGAATCAGCTGTTTCCTGTCCAAAAGAGACCCTAGATTCCTTTCTTTGTCACATCCCTCACATTTAACATATCAGCAAGTCTTACTGGTTATACCTTCAAAATGTCTCTCAAGCTCTTCCCATTATCCTCACCATCTTCCCACCAGCTCTTCCCACTATCCTAGACCAACTTGCTGTCAAAGTATGTTAACTATTCCCATTATTTTTGCCCTCCTGGATTATTTCACATAATAGGCAGGATACATTTTTTTTTTAAACAACATGTATCTGACAAGTTAACTTCCTTGCTTAAAACCTTTGCTTGGCTTCCTGTTACAGGTAGAGTAAAATCTAAACTCCTTCTACCACTTTATTAGACCCTGATGATCTGACAGTTGCCTGACTTTCCATCTGTGTCTCATAGCATTCTGTTTTGCTCACAACCTTCTGGCCACCCTAGCCTAATTTCAGTCCCTCATACCCCGAGAGCTTTCCCATTTTAATTATGCTTTCTTTCTCCTCTGCTTAGATGGTTCTGAGACATGTTCTACATATATGGCTCCCCATCCTCCCCCAGCTCAGCTTAAATGTCATTTTATGTTGAGTAGTGAGTATCAATTATGTTGGATATGTTAATATGTATCCAGTTATTTTACAAATATTGAGTATTTATTCTGATACCAGTTAATTATTTCCAAGATACAATAGGGATATAAATACTGGGTGAATATTCCCATTCCAAAAGGAAGAAATCAGCCAAAAGAGACGAGCTACAGGCCCTACGCAAGTCCAAATCCTAGTAGGTCAGTCATTACATCTTAAATCTCCAAAGTCATAGTGATTATGGCAGTGAAGGGACTTGAAGAGTCTTAATTCCAGTATCTGAATTTAATTCCAGCACTTTCTCCAATTAGCCTAAGAAAGATGTATAACCAATTCACTGCATATGTTTTAAAAGAAATCACAGTTCATATGTTAACTTTTGTTTCATTTTATTAAGACATATGTAGACAGGCTAAATTTTGTGGATTTGGTGTTTCTCCTCAATGCTAAAATTAAGTATTAACTCATGTTTATAATGAAAGTAGCAAGAAGAAAGAGGAGAAAAGCTATTGAATTTGGTTGAAACTATAACATACTTTCCTAGCAAAAAAAGATGTGTAGCAAGAACACATTTTGCCTATGTATTTAAAATAATATTTTAGGAAATCGTATAAAGAAACATTTACACATTTAGCACCGAATTCTTGGTTATTGTAAAATTATAAATGTGGGTTAAAAAGAATTATATGTACTCATTTTCTCCTCATTTAGAAAAATTTTTTCTTTATTTTCTATTTAAGTAATTTTACAATTCATATCAAATTTTTATTTTCATAAGTTTATCGGCAGGTGCAGTGGCTCACACCTATAACCTCACTGTTTTGGGACACAGGCAGGAAAACAGCTTGAGGCCAGGAGTTTGAGATCAGCTTGGACAACATAGACCCTAACTCTATAAAAATTTTGTTTAAAAGAATTAGCCAGGTATGTTAGTCTAGTCTCACATTGCTATAAAGAAATACCTGATACTGGGCAATGTATAAAGAAAAGAGGCTTAATTGGTCTATGGTTCTGTAGGCTGTACAAGAAGCATGATACTAGCATCTGCTCAGCTTCTGAGGAGGCCTCAGGAAACTTACAACCTACCCTTGCTGATGATCCTCTGTTCACCCTCTTAAGTAGTGGCCCAAGGTGTACCTGTACCCTTTTGAGCCAGGGCTGGAGCTGGAACAGCAGGATGAATGGAACAGTATCCCAAGGACCTGCAGAACAGTGGGCCCTGGGCCTGACACAAGAAACCATGCTGTCATCTTAGGCTTCAAGGCCTGTGATGGAGGGCTGCCTCTTAGATCTCTGAAATGCCTTCAAGGCCCAAGTGGTTGCTGCATATCCTGCTTGAATTCGTTTCCCCAGAAAGTGTATTCTTTCTCTGCCACATGAGCAGGCTGCACATTTTTTAAACTTCTATACTCTGCTTCCCTTTTAAATATAAGTTCCAACTTTAAGTCATTTCTTTACTCCTGCATATGAGTAGAGCCTGTTGGAAACATCCACACCACATCTTACATACTTTGCTGCTTAGAAGTTGCTTCTGCCAGATACCCTATGTCATTGTTCTTAGGTTCAAACCACAGACCCCTGGAGCATGAACACAATTCAGCCAAGGTGTTAGCTAAGACATAACACGTCTGACCTTTGCTCTAGTTCCCAATAAGTTCTTCATTTCCATCTGAGATCTTAGCAGCCTGGCCTACATTGTCTATATCACTATCAGCATTTTGGTCACAACCATTTAAGCAGTATCTAAGAAGTTCCAAACTTTCCCTCATCGTCCTGTGTTCTTCTGAGCTCTCTGCACTCTTCCAACCTCTGCCTATTACAGTTCCAAAGCTCTTTCCACATTTTTCAATAACTTCATGGTAATGCCCCATTTCTTGGTACCAATTTTCTACATTAGGCCATTCTCACATTCCTATAAATAAATACCTGAGACTGAGTTATTTATGAAGAAAAGAAGTTTAATTGGCTCACCGTTCCACAGGCTGTACAGGAAGTGTGATGCTGGCATCTGCTTTGCTTCTAGGGAGGCCCCAGAAACTTAGAATCATGGCAAAAGACAGTGTGGGAGCAGGCACATCATATGGTGAATATACATGCAAGAAAGAGAAGGAGGAGGTGCTACATTTTTAAATGATCAAATCTCATGAGAACTTCCTATCACAAAGACAGCACCAAAAGCTATGGTGCTAAACCATACATTAGGTATCTGCTCCCAAAATCCAGTCACCTACCACCAGGCCCCATCTTCAACACTGGCTATTATATTTCAATATGAGATTTGGGCAGACACTCACATCCAAACTATATCAAGAGGAATGGTGGTGCACACCTGTATCCTAACCACTGGGAAGGCAGAGGTTAGAGCATTGCTTGAGCCTGAGAGTTCAAGGCTGCAGTGAGCTATCATCATACCACTGCATTGCAGCCTGAGAGACAGACCAAGATCTTATCTCTAAAAACAAACAAACAAATAAGTAAATAAATGAGTTTCTCAAAGTGATAGTGCAATTTTTGGTTACTAGCAAATGACTTTTTTTATTTCTTTGATGTAGATTTCCTTCCTTGGTGTTGACAAATGAGACACTTGCAATAAAATAAAAATATGCTAATTTTAAAGTAGGTTACAAAATAAGGTAAAATAAGTGCTCATTATTCTAAAGGTAACTTCTTATTAAAAACCTTTTTATGAAAGTTTTTTATATAAAATTTATATAAATACACACACACATATTATAGAAAAATGAGCAAACATAGTAAAGATGCCTGTGATTTTTGTCACTGTTTGGGTATTTTTATATCTTTTTACCCTTCATTTTTTGCCCCATATATATGCATTTATATTTTGTATACTATTTAAGACTTGGATCATACCATACATTCCTCTTTGAAACTTGTTTATTAGCCTAACTGCATACAATGAACGACATTCAAAGTCATTTAATATTAGAAAAAACTATTCTAAAAGTCACATGGAACTGAAAGACACTGAATAGTATAAGCAATCCTAAGCAAAAAGAACAAAGCCAGAAGCATCATACTACTCAGCTTCAAACTATATTATAAGGCCACAGTAGCCAAAACAGTATGGTACTAGTAGAAAAAAAAACAGACCCATAGACCAGTGGAACAGGTTAGAGAACCCAGATACAAAGCCACACACCTATAACCATCTGATCTTTGATAAAGTTGACAAAAACAAGCAGCGGGAAAAAGACTCCCATTCAATAAGTAGTGCTGGGATAGCTGGCTAGCTATATGCAGAAGACTAAAACTAGACCCCTTTATTTTACCATGTATAAAAATCAACTCAAGATGGATTAATGACTTAAATGTGAAATCTAAAACTATAAAAAACACTTGAAAGAAACATAGGAATCACCATTCTGGATATTAAACTTGGCAAATAATTTATGTCTAAGTCCCCAAAAGCAATGATAGCAAAAAGAAAAATTGACAAATGGGACCTAATTAAACTAAAGAGCTTCTGCATCGCAAATGAAACTATCAGCAGAGTAAACAGACAACCTGCAGAAGGTGAGAAAATATCTGCAAACTAGCACCTGATAGAAGTCTAATATCTAGAATCCATAAGAAACTTAAACAAATTAACAAGCAAAATAGAATCTTATTAAAAATTGGGCAAAGGCCTTGAACAGATACCTCTCAAATGAAGACATACACGTGGTCTAACAAGCATAAAAAAAGTGCTCAACATTAATCATTACAGAAATGCAAATCAAAATCATAGTGAGATGTTATCTCACACCAGTCAGAATGGGTTATTAAAAAAGCAAAGGAAAGCAGGAGATGGTGAGGTTGTAGAGAACAGGGAACATTTTTATACCACTGTTAGTAATGTGAATCAGTTCAGCCTCTGTGGAAAGCAGTTTGGAGATTCCTTGAAAAACTTAAAATAGAACTACCATTTGACTCAGCAGTCTTATTACTGGGGATATTCCCAAAGAAATATAAATCATTCTATCATAAAGACACATGCACATATATGTATATGTTCATCACAGCACTGTTCCCAGTAGCAAATACATGGATTCAATCTAAATAATCAACAGTGGACAGAATAAGGAAAATGTGGTTCATATGCAACATGGAATATTACACAGCCATAAACAAGAATGAGAGTCTGTTCTTTGCAGCAACATGGATGGAGCTGGAGGTCATTATCCTAAGCAAATTAATGCAAGAACAGAAAATCAAACACTGCATGTTCTCACAAATGGAAACTAAACATTGAGTACACATAGACACAAAGAAGAGAATAATAGATTCCAGGGCCTACTTGAGGGTGGGAGGTAGGTGAAAACAGAAAACTTACCTATTGGGTACCATGCTTATTACCTCAGTGGTGAAATAATCTGGACATCAAATTCACACAACATATGATTTACCCATATAATAAATCTGTACATTTTCCTTCTGAACCAAAAATAAAAGTTGGAAAAAAAGAAAAAATAAATGGTTGTTTGAGAGAAAAATGTGATTGGATATTTTTCTCTAACCTAATTTTTAATGGTATTTTCATAATTTGGATGCACCATGTTTAGTTGTACTTTTTTATTGGGTACGTTATTCTTTTCTAATACAGTATAATATGCTTCAAAATGACTTTGCTTTTTATAACACCGATAGATATTATATTTCCATAATATAATTTCCATATAATAATAATAGACATTATTATTTAGCTCTAAATATAATGTTTCTAACATTTCAACATTACATATTACTGACATTTGCCTCATGTATCTTTTTCATTCCTTACTTTTTACCTTTTTGTATTTTGAGTTAGGCATGATTTTTTTTCCTAGGATAAGTACTGAGCATTAAAAACATTTCTTTGATTGAAATACTCACTCTAAAGTATGTTATCAAAATATATCTTGTATATCCTCACTAAACCTTCTCATTTATATCTCATATTTTATCTTTATAAACTAGCTATTAATAGCTAGCCTAGCTCTAAGGACTTTAGAAACCTACTTATTTTATTGGCTTCATTTTTTTAGTTTGTTTGAATGACAGACTTTAGCATTTTTGTTGTGAAATAAGTTCAAATTTTATTTTTTTGGTGGAGGGACTCTTAGCTAAAATTCTATTTAGTCCACAGCCCACCACAGTCTGGACTGAACCCCTATCTCAAGTAAAATTGCCCTGGCTGGCATGACTAGTGACTTCTAGTTAATCAATCCATTGATTATTTTATCCTGCTGTTCTACCTAGTCTCTCTGATGCACTTCATATCCTTAAGAAGAAATTTACAGAAGATGGTGGGAACACCATCAGAGAAAGGAATTCTAACGGGTCTTCTTCTTTGGTAGCATGTGCCATGCCATGGAAAGCAGCTTCATTCACCGTTCAGTCTTTGGCTCTGTTCTCTTCTGACTCACTAATTTCTCCTTGGGAGAGCTCATTGAAAAATTGTTTCCTAATTTTTCACGTGCATTTTATTAAAGTGAGTTTAAATCTGTGTAGGTTTTACTCTATCAATAAAATTAGGCTATACCAAACTATGAAATTTTGAATTGCAATAATTCTCCTGGTTCAACATACTTAATCTTTTCATTTGTTGGAATAACCTACTATTTTGTTGAAACTGCTGTCAAAGCAATAGTAAATTTATTCTAAAATGGTTTAATATTTGTGGTATTTGGCAGTGTATTCAGTAAGTCTTTAATTGCATCTGATAGAAATACAAGTTCCATCTGTCTCACATGTGCATCCTACTCAAAGCATGGCACCAGAGCAAGTCTGTTTCCGATGCTCGTAAATAAGATACCAACAAACCCACAATACTGGTACAGACTGTTCTGGGTTAGGTTCTAAAATGTTAACCACAGGAAGTGATTTTAGTTCTTTTTATAAAACCCTTTTTCCCTTTCATCAGCTGCCTATGTGCTCAGTGTGGCACTTTAGATTTCCTGGATTCTGAAGGTATTAAAAATTACTAGAATAACCCACTGGAAGGTGATCTTATTTACATAAACAAAACGTGGATAAGTAACTGCTAAAATCATAGCTATCTAAGCCTGTCTAGGATTGTTCTGATTGTTTTATTGAAAGTGAGGGTTTTCATAGGCCTACTAAAGTTTATAAAATGTATGGCCATGGAGAATACAGATCAATGCATTAATGATCACTATTTCTAGTAATTTACAAGGTAACTTGAGTACTCATAACTCTAGATTACCTTATCCCTGCTCTTGGTCATTTGTCTTTATAATATGAAATTACAATTGAGTTCGAAATTATTTTAAATAATTGGAAACAAAAGTATGAAAAATGGAATTGGTATATTATGCTTAATGGTGGACCTAATTTTTCTCAGTAGTTGCTCACTTCTGTAATTAAAGTATATTTTCTATTAATTGAAATTTATATGAATGTATATTTATATAAAAATGTATAAGCATGTGATTTCATATAATTATATAAATATATATAAATTAAAATACTCATATTTATAATCATTAAATGATTTATAATTATACATTTTTATTTATTATATATATAAATATCTGTATATATAAATATATAAATTTTCACGTGTAAATATATGTTAAATATAAATATATAATTTATATGAAAATCTATGTAAATTGCAATGAATTTATTAAAATTAGTTAAAAATTAGAAGCTATTTATTCATGTAATTTTGGATAAACTTCTAAGAGTTTTCTAAACAGTTTGAATTTATCTCAACATTTGTAAACACAGAAAAAAGTTTCTACAGTATTCAAAGATGTCACCATTTTTTATGGAAAATTGATCACCTTTACTTTTTCTTGTAAACAACATAATAGAGAAAATAAAGCATACAAAGTATAGTTCTTTTGAAAAGTCTCATTTTTTATTCTTCAGGATGAATTTTAATTAGTTCGATCATTTTGCTAAGGCTGCGTTTCCATTTCTTGTTTCTGCTCAATTCTGCCCAACTGCCCAATATTTTAGCTCATGGGAAATAATTTGAAAATCTTTCTTGTTTTGTGTTTTCTATTATTAATTATTCTTAATTAAGGATGACTACTTTGATAAAATGTTGTAATGTAATCCCTCTCTTACTATTTTTATATTATAAAATGTTTAGTGTTGGATGAATGAGTCAAATTTGTGCAGTGTTGGCAAACCGCAATTCAAGACTACTATGGATCAGAATCTAACTTTATCAGAATTTAAATAAAAATTGTTTTGAGTTTTGCAGGTGTTAGTTTAGCAGATGATTTCATAAATAAAGGGGAAAATAAAGTATTATGCTTTGTCCTTTGATGATATGAGATAAAAATAATGAATGTCAATGACTTTTATCTTGTATTGAAAACCAAAGCTGTAGGCAGGCCACCTTGCCCACCAGTTTACATTAGTACCATGAAGAGCAAGTCAATTTTAAAGCTATTGACTTGAGTTTTATGCCACATACCAACTTATTTAGTGAGTTCAAGTTGCAGATTTCCTTTACTCAAGTGGTCCTTTTCTCTTTTCTAGATAGAAACAGGCAAATAAGTTATACTAAATAAGTTATTCTGTAAAAAAAAAGTATTGCTGTTTTTTTCTTCCTCTTACCTTATTTCTATATAGCATTTGTCACTTCAGACCAACATCTCCTGATGTTACTGCAGCTCCTGCCTACCATGTAAACACCTCTTTCCTGGTTTTCTGTCTGCCTCCATGGATTCTTTTTTCGCTATTTCCCCTGGACCTTCTTCTGTCTAAACTCACTGTAATAGTATTCTACTGATATTTCACGCCTACTTTTTTGTCTTTCACTTGACAAGTTATTCTTGGTTTATCTCGTTTATTCCTATGGCTTCAACTGCTGATAACGTCCCATTTTATGTGAAATCAAACCCTTTCTTAGCTCAGGACACTGGTTCACACATGAACGGAATTGCAAGCTGTAGTAGCTGTTAGAATAAAACTCTAGGGGAGCTATGAAAATAATTTAAGAAAATAAAAAGGTGAGTTGGAGTAAGTTGGTGAGACATAGTTATAAAAGACTTCCCTAAGGAACTGACACTTGAAGTGGAAATTGAAGGTAGTGATGGAAATAATGTCATGGAAAGGCAGAAGAGCAAGCAAGATTCTTGCAGCTCTACCTAAAATTGAACTTGTCAAACATCATTCTTATAAAACCAATACTTGATTAAAATCCTTCAGTGCTATTTCATCATCTAAAAATAAAGTTAAAACACTTTAACCTAGGATTCAAAGTCTTTCACCTGGCCTTAATTTTTAGCTTATTTTTAGCACTCCCTCTGATCTGCTGGTGGTACCTGTTTAGGTGCACATATTATAAGTGCGTATTCAAGACTCTGATTTGTTGTCTACTATTCTCTTAGCCTGGATTGTCCTTCTCATTGTCTACTTTTTTTTTTTAACTAGTGAGCATCTCTTACCTAATACACAAAGCCCAGTGAAAAATTGTTTTGCTTTTGCAAATTTTTCACACGGTGGGTTTTCATGGGACTTTTTATGTGGCTGTATAATATTCTTATTCTCAGGAGAGGCAGTGTTGTATTGATGCTAAGAGCAATGGCTGTAGACACAGATCAACTGGAATCAGAATCCTGATTCCTCCATATATAACCTGTGTAATCCTGTACAAGTTAATGTTAGTACCTCCATCATAGAGTTGCTGTAAGGGTCAAAGGGCCTAGAACAGTGGCCAATATATATTAAGCAGTCAGTTGTATTAATAGTTGTTGCAGACACTCTTTAAATTATATATCTTCCACCATTTTCAGGCTACAAGCCCCTTGAGAGCAGAGGATACTTTATTTACCTTTGTGCTTGCCACCAAGTAAATTAAATAATTGATATTTGTAAGATTGAGTTGAAAGGGATGCCAAAACATTAATGTTCAGTCTTTAGTTAGTTGATGTGGAGGTATTTCCTATTATGCATCAAAAGCTTTCATTTATCCAGCATATAATTTATTGAGCATCTACTCTGTGCCAGGCACAGTTGTAGTAGCTAGAGATGAATTTGTGAGCAAAGAAACATGATTCATACCTTTGTGAATTTTGTAGGATGGTACTTTAATTAAATAATTATGCAAATAGATGTATAATTCAAACTCTGTCTAGTGCTACAAAGGAGTGGTATATGGCATTTGTCATGCTTATTTTTGGGGAAGAGTTTGACTTGGTTTGGGAGGTTATGAATGGCTTTCCTGAGGGAATGACCAACGTTCTGAAGGGAAGATGCCAGTGTGGGTATATTCTGGCTCCATGAAAGGCTGATAGGTGCTTGCTGGAGCTTATACTTATGGAAATCCTTAAAAGTACACAAAGTAGACAGCTGCCCATGTGGTGAAGAGACTTTCTTGCCTGGGATTTTTCTTTAATTTTATTCTTTACTTTTTAAAAATGTGTATACTTTACTTACTTTTAATTTTTACCGAAACTTTGCGTAGAATCTCACCATTATACATATTTTTCCTTTGGAAGAATGCAATGAATTCTTTTTAAAAATTTCCTCGGGAAAAAAAAAATGAGGCTTCCATTTAAAAATGTATGCAGTACTGGAGAGGCAACACATTATACTATTTTAGTTTGTTTATTAAGATCTAGGTTCTATTATTTGGGGTTTTCTCAGGTTTTAAGAACAGGGGATTAAAAAAAAAAACCACCGTAGAAGTGAGCGATTGTGTGGCATTTGTTGTGAGGTCAAGGATAGATGGGGTAAGAAGAGGGCAGCATATGGTTACCAAGGCCTAAGAGGAGCAGGAGTGAAGTAGAAGATGAAGAAGGAAAATACATTACATATATATTTCATATATATAATAAAAAGAGGTAGAGTATATGTTCATCTCCTGTTTTGTGTATATCATATATAAAATGATGTATATTGTAATTAATATATGACACAAATTATAAAAATGATTTAAATGATATATATAAAATAGGGAGGATGAGCATACACTCTACCCATTTTATAAATTTTCTGGGGCAGCAATATATCAGGTACTGATTTCTTTGATACTCCTTAAGGAATATTGAACTGTACACTAAATTGTGTAGTGACCAAAATTAAATCCATTTCTTTTCTGAAAAAGGAACTAACTTGGTACATTTTAAAGTACTGTACTTTTTTTTCCATTAATTTACTTGTGTGGGTGCTAATTAATATAGGAAATGGTGTCTTATTATTGCAAGGCAGTGACATAAAATTTTATCCCCTTCTCTTGTGTCCAGTTGTATTTGTTTTGGCAAAGACTGAGAATGATACAGTGAAGTTCTTAAAAGTAGCAACTGAAAAATGACTATTGCAAAAAATTATAGATGCCATTCTATAAAAGTTATGAATAACAATCAAAATAGGTTCAACCACCCTATGTTTTTTTCAGGCAAGACAATTGAATATTAAGCAATGCTAGAATGGTACCCACCAAAGAATAAATGTATAATTATATGTGTGAACTTAAAATAGCTCCTCTCTAATGTGAAATTTTGGAAGAGACTTTATTCCAAAGGGTTGATGTATATAGTGTATAATGAAGAATTTTTTATTGCCTCATAAAAAATTCCCATGGGCCCTCCCTTTGTGTTCTTAATAAAAAATGTCTGCTTAGCTGAACAGAGCAGAGTGGTGTGCATCTGTAGACCCACCTACTAGGATGGCCGAGGCAGGAGGATTACTTGACGCCAGGACTTGGAGGCTGCAGTGTTCTATGATTATGGCTATAAATAGCAATTGCACTCTAGTCTGGGCAACACAGAGAGACTCTGTTTCTAATGTGTACACACACACACACACACACACATACACACTCACGTTTTAATGGTCATTATTTATATATAATTGGAAATTCATGTTTCTAGTTTAATTTGAATGTGCTTATTTCTTCCCTTTTTTCCTGGATCAGTGTGGGAGATGACACTTAGATGTAAGTGATAAAAATGACATTTTAATGACTTTCAAATTTAAATGTAAAACACTTTCATTCATAAATCTCTAGGCTGAGTTACAATAGATAGGTATATTTTAACATCAGTTCTCATTTTAAGAAGTTTTGGTTATAGTAAATCCAGAGGAGACTATTTGAAAGAGATATCTATATAAAAAGATGGCTGGATGTGGGAAATCTTATATTTTATATTCATATGGTTATTATTGGAAGCAGTGGGAGTTGTGTGTGTGCAAAGATTATAATTAGTTGAGATAGTGCATTGGTCAGGGGGAAATCTAATTGAAGTTAGACTAGCTACATGAAAGTCTATGGTCTATTATTTATAAGAAATACTTTGAGTGAAATTTGTGCTAACAACCTTGCTTTAATTTCTACTCATGATTTTGCAGAAAAAGAAAATTTGGGGAATCAACTGATTTTTCTGTCATTTGAATTAGTTGTCACTCTATTGACTGATAATGTTGATGTGAAGTATCTAGAAAGCCCTTGACTGAATTCTGAGGCAGAAAAAATTTATCTTTGTTCTTGTACTTTTCCTTTATTTTCCTTCAAAACGTCTTCTCAACTCTTAATCTCAGATAGTTAATTCTTTATCCCACTCTCATAAACTTCAACTCTTACTTATCTGAAAAGCAAATTAATGGTGATGGGATAAGAGAATAACAGAGAGATAGGTGTGAATTGTTGTCAGTGTTCTAGTTGCAAGGTTAGTTCAGTTTATGCAGATCCAATATAATGTGAATAAAGAAAACAAAAAAGCTGATCGTGCATGGTCCATGGTCATTAATGCAGTTCTATGAACTAAAGTCTATCTAACAATATTTTTAATTTTTAGATGTAAAATATTATATTTCCAGTGTTGTTTGCATTTTAATAGAGAAATGAATTTACTTCAAGTTAAAAGGAAGCAATATCTTAATCATTTTAAACCCAATTTCAAGTTGTTCTATTATTTACAGCCTAGAAATGCTGATTCTCCTGTTTCTTTTTTTTTTTTTTTTGAAAGAAAGGAAAAGAGAGGAAAGAAAGTGAGAGTGAAAGAAAGAAAAAAAAAGAATGTACGAGAGAAAGAAAGAGGAAGAAAAAGAGGGAGAGAGAACAGGATTCTTGTTCTACTGCCCAG